>CM060687.1:85087233-85394143 GCA_030686995.1 Artemisia argyi
ACAAACATAACTTGTACATTATTAATCCACATAATCTCCCACACTATCAGAGTTAGGGTTAGACAATAATCTTTACACTAAACTCCTTGGGATCGCACACTTCCCAAATGTATAATGCATTGAATACATCGGATGACGTATTCAATCGTTTTCAATATAAGAAGTTTTGAGATCTTTTTACAAACGAACCTAAAGGCAATCATGATTCCAGGCCTACTTGCCAAGTGATAGAGTAACCTATCATGTCCTAGTAACTAGGTATTATCCGTATTCTCACTATCAACATCTTCAGTGAGCTTTTAACTCCACGGATAATATTTGTTAGTAAGGATAGTTTTAGGTAAGCTTTACTTTTATATAGATACTATATATTTGTATATTAGTATAGTAGCATACAAGGGAATACAATTAGCAATTATTATTATATGAGGATTAAAGAAATAATAGTAATTCACCCTTCATGTTCTTCTCAATCTCGTCATGCATGATCTTAAGGTGATCATCGTACATTTCAGGACGAGATGAGTTTAATATAGTGTTATCCACGTATATTTTGAACAATGAGGTAATGTGAATTTTATTTCTTCATGAAAAGTGTGTTATCCACCATTCCTATGGTATACTCATGTTTAAAACATGATGTGGTTTTAGAAATCAACAAGTCTTGGAGATTGTACTACATATGTCTCCTTGTTGATTGAAACCATTTAGACAAGCACTTTTCATGTCCTTTATACTAATACTAGCAAAGAGAGTTCTCAAGAAAACTACATGCACAACTCATCACATAGAGAGGGGGTTTTGAGAAAACTTACCTTAGCCTATGATGTTATCCTCGTTGTTATGCATAGAGAGATAAGATAAAGCTTGAATTATCCGTCACCATTTGTGCTTCCATTGAATAGATCCTTTGTCGGATTTCAAGTTGATTATCAAGCATAACTATCTAGTAAGATAAGACTCAAACATTTGGTCCCCAATATCTCATGGGTCCGAGGTTGTTAGTGTTGAACATTTCATGCATATCATGCATTTGGCTTGGATGTTGAAATGGAGGACAAATTTTTCATGGTAGATAACTTTGTTGTTGACGGTTGTTCCAAGTTATGGGATAGTTACTTAGATAACTTTGTCTCATAATGTTACCTCTCGGTAGAGGAGTTCTAGGCCGAGATTTGGGAGCATTTGTATGTCTTGGTGGAGGAGTATTTGATCCAGTATCAAGTCTAATAGATCCATTCACGGAGGTTGACATAGGTTTATAAAATATTTTAATTCCCTTTTTAGTAGCTATAGGTATTTTAACATTATTGACTACTATGTGACTTGGCTTAGGACTTAAGTTATTTTTTAAGATCGACTCCGTTCTAGCTTTAACAGATGACGGTACCACGGTACCAATATGTTCGGTGGTGCCGTTGCCAACACTTGAGGTGCCGTCATCTACTAGATCAGCTTCACCGGATTTAACAAATTTAACTTGCTTAATTTCACTAGTAGATGCCTTATTTGGATCAAATCCTAAACCTTCTCCAGCATGTTCACTATACTTAATGTTTTCAAGCATGTCATTAAGTGCTTGTGTTCCTTTTTCAAACTTAACAATTTTAACGGAGTTTTCTTTAAGTTTTACATTTTCTATTTTAAGATCTATACATGACTTACACCCAATATCTATTTGCTTATTTTTCTCAATTCTCTTTAGTTGATCTCTTAGTTCTAAGACTTGTAATTATAGTTCATGCAATGTTGCTTTTAGTGTTTTGTTCCTAGTTATGATCTTAGTACTTACCTCACAAAATTTATTATATTCATCATATAGCATATTATCATCTATTAACGAATAATCATCACTATAATAAGAAGAGTCGGAAGGTACCTCGTTAGAAGCTTGAGCCATGAGACATGTTTCGCATTAGGCTTCTCCTCTTCTTCTTCACGACTACCACTCCAAGAAACTCGTACAAAGGCTCTTTGGTTGTTTGATCTTGGTGGTTTAGGACATTCAGCAATAAGGTGATTGGGATCTCCACATCTAAAACACTTCCTATCACACTTTCCACTCTTGTCTACTCGGTTCTTTGAGAAACATTTCTTATCATCACGAGGTTGTCTCACGAATCTACCTCTTCTTCTAAAGAACTTCTTAAAATCTCTAACCGCTAAACCTTACTCATCGTCTTCACTATCGGAATCCAAATTTTCATCATCACTAGACTCTTTCTTGGCTTTCAATGCTAGAGACCTAACTTTCTCACTTACAACCATCACTATGTCCGAGTCCTTTTTGATTATCATTTCATGAACTTTCAAGTTACCTATTCGTTCATCAAGTGATAGTGTTGCCAAGTTCTTTGATTCTTCAATGGCGGTGACCTTTGCTCTCCATTTGGGATTTAAGGCTCTAAGAAACTTCCTAACGTAGTTCTAGAATAACCTTCATAGAGAGCTTTAAGACTAGTAATAATAGTATTAAATCTAGAAAATGCACTATCTATGGTTTCATCTTCCGGAATTAAAAATTGTTCATATTGTTGAACAAGAAGATCAATCTTTTTCTCTTTGAATTGATTATTACCTTGATGTGTGACTAACAAAGTTTTCCAAATATCTTTTTCCGTACTACACATAAAAATTCTTTCAAATTCCTTTTTCGTCAAAGCATTATAAATTATCATTTTAGCCTCATCATTTTTAGCTAGTTTTCTTTTAAGATCATCGCTTTATTGATCATAAGGAATAATTTTATCCTTTTTAGTAATAGGATCCTTTTCAATAGGTTGAAAGTCACCATCGGTAATAACATGCCAAAGATCAATGTCTTTTATTTTCACATACGTTTTGAATCTTGTTTTCCAATAAATAAAATAATCGGTTTCAAAAAGTGGTGGTCTTTGCATAGATTGCCCTTCCTGATATTTGTAGAAATCCATTGATTGATTCAAATTTTAAAATACAGTTTACTTTAAAATCTTGCCTGACGTAGCTCTGGTACCAATTGTGAGAAATTAGAAGGGGGTTAAATAGTTTACCGACTTGTTTTTTTTTTAGTTATAAAAATTTCTCTATGACAAACTTAGATTCAATTGTTGATTAAATCAATCAACACCAATATTAACACAACACTATCTATACTAACACAAATATGCAATAAGTAAGTAAAGAGAAGAGATGGAAAGATCAAACCAAGACAACGAGATTTATAGTGGTTCGGTCACGAAGCTCTTCTTCGCCCTACTCCACTACCCGAGTATCCGACTCGAGAATTCTAGCACTATATCAACAAGACTGTCTTCAGGCGGAGAAAACCGTAAAACGTCGCTTACGTTATTTTCTGACACTAAGCTAGATGTCGAGTACTAACCTTAGCTAGTACCAATCTACCATGATCCACACGATACTAACTTACCACACGATTAACACGATCCTCACACAATCAACATGATCCTCACAATATCCACCCAATCCTTACAATCTACTCTTGATCCACTTGATCAATACTATATCACTCAATACTCAAGAGATCTCCAAGATCTCAACAGGATCACAATGATCAACACAATGATTAATAAACACTAATACACTTGATGTATATCAAGATACAATCAAGTAGACAACTTGTAATGCAAGTGCACTACTCTATGGCACCAACACCTTGTATCTTCTTGATACTTTGTGTTCTTCTCTTTACTAGTAGAGGTATGTAGATGATTCTTGGTTGGATGAAAGAATCACTCTTTAAACAAAAGAAAACTAACTAATGATCAAAGGAGAGTTTAGGTAATTGAGGATATGACTACAGAAAGTTAAGTGTGTGAAAGGATGGCCAAAATCTAGGAAATGAAGTGGTATTCATAGAATCTGGAAATCTGACCGTTTTAAAGGGATGGTACTACTAAATTTAGTGGTACCGTGCCAGACAAACACGCTCTAATTTTTGTTTTTAGTGGTGAAAGTTTATTTGGGGGAGTTTGGAGCTGGTTTGGGTAAAATATAGCTGTTGGGGAATTTTGAAATGAATTTTCCAAATAAAACATTTTTTATATTTCAAAAATAATTTATAAAATGTATTGTTGAAACGAAAGTTTTGTCAAGCTAAAAATATGAAGTTCAAACCACAAATTCACTTCTTTGATCATTTGTTAAGTTGTAAATTTGTTTGTTCATACCTAGAGTGATTAACGTAGAAATCAGATATATCGACTAAAAACTTGTTTACGTTAATTTTGACGTAAAATATTTTCACATTTTGTTATCATCAAAACATAGAGATATCGAAAGATGAGAATAACGTTTTTAGACATTATTTGCATCAACAGATTTAGATCAGAAAGGGGTCAAAATCATCGTTTAAGTTCGGTTCAGAGACATTTTATCCAAAGTCAAGTTTTCTTTTAGAAATCTTAACTTTATCACAACTTTTAATCTACAAGCTCTTTTTACATGAATCAAAACGGGAAAAAAAATGTATAAAAAATGGATGAAAAACGAATATAAACATATAAGACAGTATAAAAACGGACGAAACGTAAAAAAAATGGACGATAATTTTAAAACATATGAAAACGTATAAAAATGGACGAAAACGAAAAAAACCGGATGAAAGCATATAAAAACGGATGAAAACGTATCTATACTACTATATAATGTATTTGAGACTATTCTATAATTAGAAAGGCTTAAAAATTCAGATTTTTACTTACTAATTATGGAAACAACCACCCATAACAATCACCCCCAACAATTTATAACCACTTCAACAACTACCCCCAACAATTTATAACCTTTTCAACAACCACCCTCAACAATTTATAACCACCTCAACAACCACTTTCCACCACCCCACCTCCCTCCTCTTCACCCCTAACAATCCGCCTCCGCTTCGCGCGGGCACCTTTTCTAGTAAATAAAAATAATAATAAGTTAAAAAACATTTAAGGATGGTGGATGCAATTTTCTCCAAACAACAGAGACTATTTATGTAATTTAACCTAGGGATGGTGGATGCAATTTTCGCAAAACCCAAAAGGATCATTTATGTAATTTGGATGGGTAAAATGGCCATTACACGTTTCACTACACACATAAAGACAAAAATAGTAGTTTAATACACAGATAAACAAAAATTTTAATATGTTACATATAAAAAAAATAAAGTGTCAAGTATGATGATTTTTAAATTGATTAGCCAAAAAAAATGATAAAAGTAGGTTTATTATCTAATCTAAAAAATGAGTGACTAAAAATAATTCTTTAATATGTAAGTAAATGTTTAATATGTAAATTAACTTACATCTTTAAGTAGACATAAAAGTTTGAGTAAATTATTGTAAAGTTATTAAAGGTTTTAATATTTTTAATAAAAAGAATTAGTAAAGAATAATACACATATAACAATAATAATACTCTTTTCGTTTCAAAATTATAATGCATATTTTGTTTTTGGAATGTATCAAAATAATTGTTCATTTTATTTTCTAAGTATAAACTGATAGTAATATATTAAGGGAATATTCTTTTTAAGTTGTTGAAATATATAGTGGTCCAATTTTTATTAAATTTTTTAATTTCTCTCTTGTTATAATAATTTTGAGACAGATGGAGTAATTAAGTGCATGTATGAAAAAATGTTTGTATTTACATAAAATAATATAAATTCCTAAAAGTGTTGTCATTGATGGTTCGTTTTCAGACTCCACAGAAAACTGATATGGTAGCCCTTAATCATGCTGCATTCATCATTGTCGTATAGTCGTATTTGTTCCTTAGACTTCACTACTAATTTTCTCAAAATGAAACGAACCATCATGACATGAAATCTTACATAATTTGACCCGTCATCATAATATAAAATTTTCTCACAATGTATTTTCGTTTAAGATGTCGTATTAACTACTGTAGTACTCTTATAAATTTGTATATCCATTGTCTTTTTGTTTCACTTTAAAGTTAAAGTGAGTGGTCCCACTGAAATTGGTGTCATTTTAACTTTATCTCTCTTCTCACACCTTTTCACTTTTCATTCGTTTTAGTTATTTTTTTTAATATCCATTTTATACAAATATACCCCATTAACACTCTGTTCCCGAGTTTATTTTTTTGAGTGAAAAGGAAACGTTTGGGATGATAGTAAAAAAAAATTGTGTTCCTGAGATTTTTTAGGAGGGGAGAGGAAAGTAAAGGATAATAATTACATCAAAATTACTCTCCTAATTTACTTCCCAAATTGGGATGAAATGGAGTGGTGTTGATTTTAAAGCTATTTTTTTGTTACTTCCTTCTCTTTTCTTTCCAACTCGGGAACACAACATAAAAAAATAATTTCTTATTACTCTCCTCTTTACTTCACTCATTTTTTTCTCTCCATCTCTTTTCTTTCCGTTTTATACTCGGGAACAGAGTGTATCTCATACACACTCATTAAACAAATAAAAAACATTAATTTTGAAATTGAGTCCCACGTTTTTTGCACTTTCACTATGGTGAGCCGGTCACCAAAGAAATGCAATTTGGCCATGACATGTGTAGTGCGTTTTGGATGTGGCGCGTGACAAAGTTGGTCACAGATGGCTTGTCACGACCACTCCGTTAAGTCTAATAGGAGTAATCCACAAAATATCAACAAATAAATAAATTTTTTGGCAACAATAAGTCAATTGTCAAAACTAATTAAGTTGATTTGAATATCAACAACTTTATCATCTCTTTAAAAAAAAAAATAGTGATTGTCATATCTAATTCGTATGTTTAATTTTATGCTTAACAAGGTTTTTGATACGTATGACAAAATCAATGATATATGTGAGAAGAAAAAAATTGTGCAATTCATGTGTCCAACAATAAATAGAGTAGACATATAGTATGTGAAATAGTTATCCCAATCATTTTTCTTTAAAAAATAATCTTTAAAATGTTAAAAGTTAAGTTAAAAAAAATTAAAAAAAAAAATGTCCCCGCCCCGAGCATTTAATTATAGTATGTGAAATAGATGGACACTTTGATATATTTTCAACAAGATTTCTCTTCGTTTTTTTTTTTTTTTTTTTTTTTTTTTTTTTTTTTTTTTTTTTTTTTTTTTTCGTTGTTGAACCTTGTAGTAAAATGAACAAATCTCTTTTTACAAAACTCTATCAACTTTTCTTTACTAGAAACTAGACATTCAGAAGTTTCGAACTACATATGACATATTATATTTTGAATTATAAATTAGAGCCGTTAATTCGTCAAAGTTGGAAAAAGCACATAAAAATCATATGTGATTTATATCACATTTGATTCTTACCACATGTGATCTTTGTCACATGTGATTATAGAGGTTTTATAAATAAACCGCTCTAATATAGAATTTGATATACAATGTGTGTTATAGGCTTGGAAAACCATGAATATGTGATTTGCATTGCAAAAAGAAGGGAAGCTTTAAAATTTAGAAATAATTATGTCAATTTTAATATAGTTGTTTAGTGTTCAAAATTTCAAATTACTTTTAAATCGCATGTGATATATTATGTGAATTTCAATGCTGAAAAAGGGTGAAAAAAACAAAAACTTTTAATTTCTTAAAAGTATATAAAAATGCCCGTCTATTGAAAGAAAATAAATTGCACGTTGCAAGGGCATAATTAGTTTAAGTTAACTATTAATGGTTCGTAAAATGTTTAAATTATAAAAAGATATGTTTAATTGCGTTTTTAATTAAAATATGAAATAATCTCCCTTTTTTTCAATTAACGAATGAGCTTATGAGATTTCACTTAATTATTATGCCCTTATTGGCTTGGTTAGTTTGTAAAGGATTAACCTAAGTAAACTTGTATCTAGAATAATCATAAGGTTTTATATATTCTTTTAATTATGTTGAATTGGCAATCAAGCAAAATATCATTAATCCAATTTGGTATCAAGAGCCATAATCCTATCCTAAATCATCTAATATTTCACGTATCTTTTCCCCCTCTCCCACATCAGCCGAATACTTCTTTTTCTAAACATTGACCTTCTTTGCAATTGAATAAGTCTCATTGTCTAGTGATATCGAGGACAAACCACCCACTCTCCTTCCCCATCTAACAAACTAATCCCGTTTGGTGTCACGAGTGTTACAAATAATGTACCCGTGAAGTTAAACAAAGAGAAGATGAACTATAATTCTTGAAGTTCATTCTTCAAAATTTACCTTTGAAGTATCGGGCTCAAGCATCACATTGAAAGCTCTATTGCTAGTTCTACGGATAAGGATTGGAATCGTTTGGATGACCATGTTAATGTAGGGATTTTGGGTACGTGCTCGGAATCCCATCAAGATCAAGTCATGACTACTCCAGGTACCGCTAAGGATTTATGGGATCATATCAAAGAATTGTTTCATGACAATGAAGATGCTCAGGTAGTCAAGGGACCAAGCCCGTTACGGGTGAAACCCATAGGGAGAAAGTGAGAGAAAAAAAAGTTTAGGAATAATTTTCGTTAAACCCGACAAACCACATGGACCATTTAGGTAATTAACGCTTAAATTTATATATGAATATGCGAAAATGTAAAGAAATATAGTTTTGGGGCTGGTAATACAGTGTCTGCTTAGTTTGATCGGTGGTGCTCGTTGAGTCCTTTAGCACAACTAATTACGCCTCGGGATATTCATAAAATGGGTTTTGACATGCCGACTAACGTTGATGGAGTTGTTGGTAATGGAGTTTGGTTGTGGCGGAATAATCCTGAAATATTCTTCTCTTTTTACGATTACGTTTCCTAATCTTGCCCCTAATACTTTGGATCGTTAGTATGGAGAGATTTTAATGATGATGATCATGGGTTCTCGGTTGATATGGTTTGGATGTGAGTTCAGCCCAAGGGTTGAGATTGATTGGCATAATTTGGTGTGGGTTTCACAGAATATTCCTCGACATGCGATTCGTCTTTGGTTGGTTTATAATCGTAAGCTCAAGACCCAGGATAACTTGAGGCAATGGGATGTTAGTAGTAATACTAACTTAAACCTACTTCAGTATGCTCTTTGTGAGCTTTAGCCTGACTCACATGACCATCTTTTCTTTCAGTGTGGTTTTTCTTTGCAGGTTTAAGATCACTTGAAGTTCCCATGTCAGGGAAAAGGTCGGCTAGATGTATTATTGCTAAGCTTGTGTTCGCGGCTTCTTGTTACCTCATTTGGCAAAAAAGGAATAACAGGCTTTTCAAGAATCAGAAGAGATCTAAAGACATGTTATTGATGTGATAAAGTCTACTGTCCGTCTAAAGCTTTTGTCATGCAAATTTAAGAAGGCGAATAGTGTGGAATTGTACATGCATCGCAGGAAGCTGCCTAATTCTCTTATTCGGTCTAATCCAAGACGTCCCCTGCCCACTTTGCTTTTTTTGAAGATGCGATTGTTTGGCGATTATATGGCGTTTGGTAGTGATCTTTCATTTAGTTATGTTCTTAGAGTGGAGTGTCAGTTGATAGCTGTATTTTTTTTCCTTCTCCAAGGTTTTTCCTTCTCTAAGGTTTTTTCCACTGGGTTTTTCTTGAGATTTTTTTATTTTTATTTTTTTATTTTATTTTATTTTATTTTTTTTAAGGTTGCCTCAGCTAGTGTATTATACTTCTAGTGTGAAGCGTATTATACTCCTAGTGTGAAGCTGGTAGTCTTGTTTGGTGTTGCTTGTTCGCTGAAGTAGTTTTTTTCTATTGGTGTTCTTGTTACTGTATTTTTTTTTGAAAGGCAGACTTCATTAAAGACTGGCACAACTCGTCTCCAAGGAAGAGAACAAGCCGCCACACAACCAAAATTACATCAAAATAAAATTACACCAAGACTCCCAATCACACACACTACGTTTACTACGATGTTTGTACCATAAAAAACCATATGCCTTCACTTCTGCTATAATCTTCACTCCATTAGTCCTTACACCTCTAAAAATTAAATCATTCCGAGCTTTTCATATTCGCCAACATGTAATAATGATAATACCTTTGATAATCTCGTTGTATAATCTCTTGTTACTGTATTTAGCTAGTTGTTCTCGGGCTGTGGCATGTCATAACCGAGTTTTTATGTTTAGTAGTTCAACCGCTACTTGAGGTAAATGTGGTATCTCTGTCACATTCCATTATACTTCAACTTTCTGTGATTAATATGTATTTTACCAGAGTAATCACATTCCCAAACAAAAATAGTAATAATAATAAATAAATAAAAAATAGAGTTTCGAGTTATTTTTTAAATTATTATATAATTTAAGGGTGTGTTTTTAACGCATTTATTAATTAAAATATATATCTTCATTTTTTTAATATTGTCCACAAGTCAAATGTATTGTACGATTGAGGTAATTTGTTCGAGTTTAGCGTCCTATTTTTGATGGTATATTTTTTGTAAACGAATCCTTCAATACTTGTTAAATTTTTCTATATAAAGTTTGTTATATTAAAAATAAAGTTTGTTATATTAAAAGAATTGTAAAAGGTAAAAATTTCAGGTGTTAGTTACATAACTTGAAGAGGTGGTTAATACTCGTAACAAAATTTCGTTAAACGCCGTCGCGACGGCTAATTTAAAAATATACAATTAATGAAATTATTATGCAGTTTCACCTAGTTAAAACAGTTACTGTAATAAATTACTGAAAATATGTAAAAAGAAAATGAGTTTGGAACAACAAAAACATAAAAGTTGAGAATTGGGGAGAAGAGTTTTGTCATGTTGTACGGGTTGATGGAAATTAGGGCCACAAAGGGGACACTTCCACATGGGTGCTGACATGTAAAAAATTAAATTATTTTGCCAGGTTGTGTGGGGTCCACCACTGCATCAAAACCCATGTGACTGATGCTCATAAAATCCAACTTTTCTCCCTCCGTAAAATCTTCAAAAAAAAACATACTATTCACTTTTGTGTGTTTAAATATAATTTAATTAATTATTTTTATTTTAAATATTCAAAAGAAAGAGAGAGAGAGTTGCTGCGTTCTGTCCCCTCCTGCACGAGCTCTTATTTCGAATTACAAATCATTTTCAAGTTTATTACTAATGTTTTTTTTTAGATTTTAAATGTTAGTGTTAAGATAATTTATTTTGTTCTTTATTTAGGGAGCATGTATAAATAATGTTAACTGACGATATTTATAATATATGTTACCGTTCTTTATGTAAAAGACGAATTCTCATTACTTTAAGTGCATAGAGCCATAGACGTTAAAAGTATGTGGAATAAAATACATTGCTATAATATTTTTCATATTTAACATAAGCTCCTACATTCAAATTTAAATCTTTTCCTATATATTTGAATTTAATATTAGAAGTGGTTATTTTGGTGTTTTCAAGAATTATTTTATATGATGACGAGAAATAAATAAAACTATCGGTAGTATGAAAATTTGATAGATTTGCACGAAAATGTTTCAAAGATATTTATTGTACAAAAACTCAAAAACAATTACTCCCATCAATCTTGCTACATATAAAGCAAATTTATTTTTGTTTAAAAACTAAAAACCAGTAATTTTCTTCATCAAAATTTTATTTGAAAATTAAGTTTCAATATTTATTTACTTTACCATTAAAAAATTCAAGCAATTTTGTCTTAATAAAATATTTGAATTAACATATCCTCATCGAGAATTAAAAGTACTATGTTGACAACCTTTTTTAATGTAATTTCTAAAACAATTTTTTTTTTTATTCGCAACATTGATTATTTATTAAAATTAATCTACAAACTCTATTATATAAGACATTCTATTTCAAATATGATGCAACATTTCATTTTCAATCTCACTGTATGTTTTTACATGTTTTTTTTGATACATTTTGATATTTTTTTAGTTGAATTATCGCATGTTACAACTTTTAATCACATTGTTATTTTACGTTTTATGTATAAACGTTACACGAAATACTTAATTACAATATTAGAACTACAATTGTCTGCCGCTATCAAATCTAGTTGCTATGCTTGAGTACTCGACTAGTTTTACTAAGATAGACAATGCAATTATTATATTTACAGTGGAGGTGTCAATGATCGCGTTTCTAAGATAAATTATATATTTGCTAAACTATGTTACTGATAGGAGTCCTAACTCCATTCAGCTTTAAGTTTATTTTATGTGTTTGGGATAAAGGTACATTCATAAACAACAGAGAAGCAATTGAAACCAACATTTGTAGTAGTTGCAAGTGTTCGTGTATCATCTAAGACATCTTAATGATAAAAAGAGCTTATGGATCTGGTTGTTACATGTTATTAACGATTAGAATGGTGAGGTTATTCTCATGTAACATATAAAAACGGACGAAAACGTATAAAATCGGACGAAAACGTAAAAAAACGGACGAAAACATATAAAAACGGACGAAGCGTATAAAATCTGACGAAAATGTAAAAAACGGATGAAAACGGATAAAAACGTAAGAGAACGGGTGAAAAGGTATAAAAACGGACTAAAAGTGAAATTCAATGCAAACCATAAGAACCGTTACTGTAACTTTTCTAAATGATAAAAAAGTTAAGGAATGACCGGTGAGAGTCAACGCAAGCAACATGGACCATTCCTGTAAATTTTTAAACTTGAAAACCTGGTAACCTGTTGGTTACAGGTAATATTACGTATATTGTATCAAATTTGAAAATATATTGCGTACAATAGTAATTTTGAAAATATATTACATATATGAGTCGAGTTATTCAACAAACCAAACATTCCTCACATACTAAGGGACTCATCCCCACCATCCATCTAAAAAGAAAATCAATGGTTGAGATTAAAAGGATTTTATTATTTCACCCATTTTTTATAATTTAAATATCTCTTAAACCGTTAATCGTTAAGCGAAAATAATTACACTATCGCGACGGGCATTTAATTATCTTTCTATAAACGGACACTTTGATATACTTTCGAAAAGAAAAAAAAATCGTTTTTTTCACGTTTTTTTTTTCTGGCCGAAAAAAAATTTATATATGATATTGCGTATCATATATAATATGTAATATCATATATGATATTACATATAATATCATATATAATATCATATATGATATGTAATATCATATATGATTTTTTCGGCCACGAAAAAAAAACGTGAAAAAAATGAATTTTTTTTTTTCGAAAATATATCAATTAGCCTATCTATAAAAAGATAATTAAATGCTCGTCGTAACGGTATATTTTTTTTCGCTTAACGATTAACGGTTTGAAAGATATTAATATTTGAAAAAAAAGGATGAAAGTGGGTTTTTTAAATTGTTGGGATTAATCTCATCCATTAGATCAAATAAAGATAGAGGGAAGATGGATGGTTGAGATTAGTCCCTTGGTATGTAAAAAAAGTTTGGTCCTCAAATAATCTTTACTTTTACATATATAGTGTGTTTTGAATAAATATATTGTGTATATTTAACTTTCACGTTTAGCGAAAATAAGAAACTTGTCTTATATTTAACTTTCACGTTTAGCGAGAGACTTGTCTTTGATGACATGTTAATATGATTTTGTGAATTTAACAACAATTTAAAAATAAATTTAGAATAGTAGATTTCACAATCAATCCACTGAAACAAATTAAAGTCATTTCACGATCAACCGTCGGACCGTATCCCTACTTGGCAGGATATAATATATTTTTTTCTTTACGGATGTTGATTAACTGTAACATATAATTTAAAAAATAAAACAAACTGATACAGTACTCCGTATGACATATTTTATGGGGTAAAAATTAAAAAAGAAAGATGTGATAGCGCACGCATGCAAAAAGCCTTGCCTCGACCTTCTCATTTCTCTTGGAATCTTTTGGGTCTTGGGATCTCTTGTTTTTTTTGGTTACTATCTGATAAAATAACAATGTAGAGGAAATACAATTTTTATCTTTCTTAAATTGATAAAATAGTTTTAACCAAACTTTTCATTTCTTTTGCAAGTTTGCCATTTTATAATTTTGTGATGCTTAGTAACATCACTGGTCTCAAACAAAGAGTATCAGTACAAGTGGAAAAGTGTCTAAAACTAGAATACCTGCCACTAAAAGACTCGCAAAGAAAGATAAACGTCTCTGACAAGAACTAAAGAAGACCTCGTAGGATTTTAAAAATATCGCAAATGTGAAAGAAATATTAGCACATTGCAAGTTTCTCTATTTTGTTCCCGTCAAGTAATTTTCTCTTTTAATTGCCTTTGAGTCATTGAGACGAAAATGTGCTAAACTGCTAATGTATTAGGCTACTAGCTTCATACAAAAGCTCAATCTTGAATTGGATTACATTGTTTCAGGACCAGATATGTAAAATATTTAGGCCCATAACCATAGCCCATATTAGAAAAGATAAAAATTACTGTATAAGTTTACTTTTTGTATGGGTGGTTTGGTTATTCTGTTAATTGGCGGGTTTCAGAACTCGACCAATCCAATCCTAAAAATCGAATGAATCCAAATCTACCGAAGACACAAACTTAAAGGCACGTTTGGTTTGCGTACCGGTTTAAGATTTTGATTTAGATTTGATTAAAATTTGAATTAAGATTTGGTTTTGGTTTTAAATAATAAGAGAATAATATAATTGTTTAAAATATTATTTATTTAATAAATAGATATAGGAGTAAAAAAATTTAAAAAGTGTAAAAGAAACACATATTGAAAAGTTTCGGCCCAATTATTATTATGCTAGCAGGGTATCCGCGCGTTGCAGCGGCGGGTACCCTGAAATAAATTTTTTTAATGGAATTAATAAAAATGTCACGGGATGTCATTTCGACACCTAAATTTGCTTAGTAACAACTTTGTGTATTGAGTCGAGTTTTATTGAGTCGAGTCTTGGTCACATGTTCATGTCTAGGTTAAGATGGAGGGTTGTACATTGTGTTTAAATGATTGTTATATTGGATGTAGTGGGTGTTTTTAATGCTATTAATGTAGAATGAGAGTTGTACATTGTGTTTAAATGAGTGTAATATTGGGTGTAGGGATGTTTTTAATGCTATTAATGTAGAATGAGGGTTGTACATTGTGTTTAAATGATTGTAATATTGGGTGTAGGAGTGTTTTTAATGCTATTAATGTAGAATGAGGGTTGTACATTGTGTTTAAATAATTGTAATATTGGGTGTAGGGGTGTTTTTAATGCTATTAATGTAGAATTCTAAGGAAAGTGGTCTGAATTTCGATTCATGCTAGTTTTTGTTGTACACAATGATTTGGTTGTTGTAATTATGAAAATTACTTGCTTTAAAGTGTTGTAAACCATGCATCATTTTGTGTACATCTGATTTTTTGGAGAGATATTTTAAAAGAGAAAAATGAACGGACCGTTATTTAGAAACTTACATGCCCTGTTATTTACTAATTTTGCTCTTCATTGGTGGAAAGTTGGTCATGAGCAGAAGGAATAAGGCCAAACAGTAGTTAGTGGGCTCCTTGGCATAAGCCTATTGGCTTAGAAACTTTGTCCCGGTTATTGTTCATGTACTTTTTCCCATAACCACCCGCCTAATACGCTTAATATCTTCATTATCTTTTATACTGTTGGTCCCTTTTACTTGGTTAACAGTAACTACAAAGCTAAAGTAACCAAGTTGTATGACTTTAAACAAAGATGTATAAAATGATTAACAATAAAGAAACATAAATATAAGAGACAATATTTTCCAACGTTTAATTCTTTATTAGAAGTTAATCAAAAAGAATCGTACCCAAGTGTTTGCGGAATAACACTTGGGATTGAAAACGACAAGTATGGTATGGACTCCTCACTAAACTCAATCAGTGTTGAGTAACAACTTTCAGGACCCACTGAGCTATCTCAGGGGTTATGTTGTTATTTGGAGGAGTAAAAGTGGTTTGTGAATGCTTTGCATTAATTGCACAAACTTGTCAAGTTTTACTCCTCTCTTATGCTTCCTATTTATACACAAGTATAGAACAACTAGTTATACATTGGACATAAAGCTTCCCTAACAATATCTTGAAAGATATTATTCTTTTAGCAAGGAACCTTCATTGAGTTAAGTCCAAAAGGCACTTTCTGATGACAGACTGGTTTTAACCATTTTGGGAAAGTTTGACATTAAAGTGATAAAGCACTTTAATAATGCAGCTCAGACTTTCCCGCCCAGTCCCGCCAAAATTTCAGTCTTCTAGTCATCAGTCTTCAGTACCATGAAGTTGTTGAGGAGTCATGGGGTTCAGTGAGTTATTGTCATCCCCACTGAACCCATCACCTTCTTCTTGGCTTAGATCACACTTCACTGAGTTCCGCCTCACTGAATGGAGAACCTTTCTTCTTAGGCTCGGTCTAAGCATCCTGAAGATGACTCACTGAGTTACTGTTCACTCAGTGACTTGTTTATACTTAGGTTATTTTACGTTCAAATCCTTGTTTGAAGAAGATTGGGGAATTCAGTGACCCAACATATACCCTCACATAGATAAATCTTCTTGAAGCTTCTTTTGATTTGTGAAATCCCCCCACCCAATCCATCCCCCACTTTCATTAGATAAATCTGCGTTGGGAATTATATTAACAGTTACCACGGCTAAGTATGAAGATTACAAATGCTGAAAAATGCACTAGCAGTGGAAACTCATTACCACTGCTAGTACATATTATTACCACTGCTGTTAGGATAACTGTTAGGAAACTTGTAAAGATAAATATAGAATAGATCTTGTGTATATCTTATTCTATTATCATTATACGTATCTTGTAGAAGAGGACTCCTTGTGCTATAAAAGGAGGTCCTAGGTTAAGGTTAGACATACGTTGTTCTTAGAGCTTCAAGGTTGTAACCCTAGTGATACAAAGATCACTCGTATTATTATTCTTAATAATATTGGAGCTAACAGTTTGATATATACATTATTCTCATTCATATACAACTGTTTCATTCACAATCAAACTTCTAAGTATTACTAAGTAGATTCCGTATACTTAGTGATATAACTCAAAGTATCATTCTAACACAGATCAAGGTGTTTAGATCCATCAAGTGGTATCAGAGCCAGGTTTTGATACTTTGATTTAGAAGACCCCAAGTTCACTCAGAAGATTCAATGGAGACCAAAACTAGTCAGTCCAACATTGCTGCTAAGCTTCCCAAGCTTAAGTTGAATGACTATGAGATGTGGAGGCTAATGATCGAACAATTCTTTATGGTGCAAGATTATGCACTTTGGGAGATCATTATGTTTGGAAATTCTTTCAAACCTGGTACTACATTAGTGATAATTGATGGCAAGGTAGTACTAAAGACCAACACTGGACCAATCACAAATGATGAAAGACTTCAGATGAAGAATGATCTGAAGGCCAGAGGTTTGCTGTTGATGACCCTTCCCAGAGATCAAGTTCTAGCATTCAGCAAGTACAAGACTGCACAGACCTTGTTTGTGGAGATTTGCAATGTTTTTGGTGGTAATGATTCCACCAAGAAGACACAGAAGACCTTGTTGAAACAGACTTATGAAAACTTTGGTTCAACAAGTAATGACTCTATTGACAGCATCTTCACAAGGCTTTAGAAGATTGTTACTCAACTCACAGTGTTTGGAATTGAGGTGGAAAGAGAACACCTCAATTTAAAGTTCTTAAGAAGTTTACCCTCTGAGTTTGGTACAAATGTTGCTATGTGGGAAGATAAGCTAAAACTGGAGACTATGAAGCTGAATGATTTGTACAATAACTTTAAAGTTATTGAACAGAGGTTGAAGAAAGCTGGCAAACTAAGTTCTGGATCAGGGAACTTAGCACTTATATCATCATCTGTTGATGATAGTTCAGATGAAGAGAGTAATAGTGATGATGATAATGCTAACATTGTTGTTTCCACTGGGAGTGGAGGAGTTTCCACTGCTAGTTCAAAAAGACAGATTGCTGGTCTTAGTGATTCTACTTTTTATGCCTTTCTGTCAAGTCAAATGAGTGGTTCAATTCTCACACATGAAGACTTGGATCAAATTGATGAGGATGACATGGAAGAGATGGACATTAAATGGCAGGTTGTATTACTAAGCTTAAAGGCAAAGAAGTTCTGGAGGAAGACTGGTAGGAAGATCACCATAAATGGCAAGAAACTGTAGGTTTTGATAAAAAGAAGGTGGAGTGCTACAATTGTCATAAGAAGGGGCACTTTTCCAGGGAATGTAGGAAACCAAAGAAGCCTGATAATAGGTCAACTTGGTATAGGCAGGACAAGAAGAAAGAACCTACAATTGAAGAACCAAAGGTGCTATTGGCCATTGATGGAGTGAGCTATGATTGGAGCTATATAGCTGAGGATGAAGAAGATGGTTCAGAGTCTGCAATGATTGCTACTGAGCTTGCACTTATGGCTTTTTCTGACTCTGAGGTACAAATTAATAATGCTTGTTCTAAAACTTGTAAGGCTTTAAAAGATTATGAGAAACTTAAAGAACAATATGATGAACAATTGCTAGAGTTAAATCAAACTAATTATAACTTAGCACATCATAAAAGAGGTCTTGCTGTTTTAGAAGCACAATTAGAGCATTATAGAGCCAATGAATCTAAGTTCAATGATGATATTGCTGTTTTGAAAAGAGACTTAGATTATAAGGTTGCTGTGAATCAGGCTCTTAGGGAAGAGTTAGAGAAGGTTAAAAGGGCCAATGAGAATATACAGATAACTTGTAATACACTAGATCATCAATCCAAGTGTATTGACAAAATTTGGGAGGCCCAAGTTGTAAACAAAGCCAAATCAGGAGTAGGATATAAATCAGTTTTACCACCTCTAAGAGGTGTTCCATCACCTCCTGGTATTGACTTAGCACACACAGGATTAGAAGAGTTCCAGGAACCAACCATGACCTATGGACCAAAATTTGTTAAAGAAGCTGCTATTGAAAAGGTTCATGTTGAGGTTGATACATTTGATAGTGCTAGTGACTCATCTCTTAAAGATGAAAGTTTGAATGTTGAGTCTAAAACTAGAGTTCCTGAGAGTGTTCATGTGGAAGTTAAAAAGAGTATTCTTGAAGTTGTCAAAGAGAAGCCTAGGACACAAGCTAATCACTCTAGGCTCACTACTAGATATGCAGAGATGTACAGAAGTAGGTCAACAACTCCTAGGGGGAACAAAAGGAGTTGGAATCATGTTAAATCTTGACAATTTGGTAGTGACTTTGTGTTCAACAACAAACCTTGTTACATATGTGGCAGCTTTGAACATCTTCATTATAATTGTAACTATCACATGGGTAGAAGGGAAGTGTTTGGGAATACCAGGGTGAATGGAAATAATGCTAATAACTTTACTCACCCAAATACACTAAGCAAGATGATTCCCAGGTCTGTTTTTCTTAACTCTTGCATCAAAACTCTTTCCACTGCTAAACCAGCAGTTGCCACTGCCAGAAATATAAACAGAGTTTACCCTAAGTCCCCTGTTAAGAGTGCAAAACCCATTACAACTTTTGTTAAATCTGCACAAACAGGGAACAAGACCTATTTTGAAAAGAAAGTTTACTATAATCACAAGTGGGTACCAAAAATTTCAAATCCAGCAGTTGCCACTGCTTAGCCAACAGTTACCACTGCAAGGCCAAAAGTTTCCACTAGTGGTTCTGTAAACAACAAAATGGTAAATGTGGGAAATGCTGTTAAGGCCTCAGCAAGTTGGGAATGGAAACCAAAAGGATCTATCACCTCAAACAATCCCAATGGTGTATCAATGACCTTTGACAGATATAATTATATTGATGCACGAGGCAGATCTAAGTCATTTGTGGCTTGGGTCCCCAAAAAGAACTAATTACTTTATTTTATGTGCAGGAACATTCAAAACCTAAAGATGATCAAGGATATTCAGACAGTGGATGTTCCAAGCACATGACTGGCAATAAGTCCTATCTTTCAGATTTCAAACCTTGTGATGGACAATTTGTCAGCTTTGGATGTGGTATTGGTGGCAAAGTTTCTGGCAAAGGAACAATCAAGGCTGGAAACTTAGACTTTGAGAATGTGTATTATGTGAAAGAACTCAAGTACAATCTCTTCAGTGTGTCACAGATGTGTGACAAGAAACATAGAGTTTTATTCACAGAAGATGAATGCTATATCTTATCTAAGGATTATAAGCTCCCTGATGAAAGTGATATTTTGCTTAAAATCCCTAGAAAAGGCAATCTATATAGCATAGACATGAAGAACATAATGGCTAAAGATGATGTTACTTGTTTGCTTGCAAAAGCCACTTTGGATGAATCCATGCTTTGGCACAGAAGACTTTGTCATGTTAATTTCAAGACCATTAACAAAATTGTGAAAGATGGTCTAGTCAGAGGTTTACCAGAGAAGAGATTTGAAAATGACCAAACATGTGTTGCCTATTTTAAAGGCAAGCAACACAGAGCTTCATGCAAGACCAAGGTATACAATTCTATTGATCATCCACTTTACATGCTGCATATGGACTTGTTTGGTCCTACATCAGTGAGAAGCATAAATTTTAAGAAGTATTGTCTTGTTGTAACTGATGACTTTAGTAGATTTACATGGGTTTTCTTTTTAAGAACCAAGGATGAAACCATTGGCTTCCTTAAAACATTCATCACTGAAGTTGAAAACCAAGTTAAAAAGAAGATCAAGATCATCTGGTGTGACAATGGGACAGAGTTCAAGAACAAAGTTATGGATGATTTCTGCAGAGACAAAAGGTATTAAGAGAGAATTTAGTGTTGCAAGAACTCCTCAACAAAATAGAGTTGCTGAAAGAAAAAATAGAACACTAATTGAGGCTGCTAGAACCATGATAACTGATTCAAAGCTACTAGTGACTTTTTTGGGCTGAAACAGTTAACACTGCTTGTTACATTTAGAACAGGGTTTTAGTGGTTAAAACAAAGAACAAGACACCTTATGAGCTATTCAGAGGAAGACCCCCAACTTTGGATTTTATGAGGCCATTTGGATGTCATGTCACAATTCTCAATACCATTGATCATCTGGGAAAGTTTGAAGAAAAGTCAGATGAAGGCTTCTTTGTTGTATATTCTATGGTTAGCAAGGCTTTTATAGTATATAACTTAAGAACAAAGAAGATTGAAGAGAATTTCCATGTTGAGTTTCTTGAAAATAAAACTAACATATCAGGTTCAGGACCAGAATGGTTATTTGATCTTGAAACTTTATCAAATACAATGAATTATGTACCTATTACCTCAGGTACAGGAGTGAATAATCTTGAAGAATCAGAAGAATTCATTGATGAAGATGAATCTTGCAAAGATGATGATGATGATAAAGATCAAATTGTTATGCCACTTTGGGACTTTGTTGACAATAATGAAAACTCTCAACCTTCAAAGGATTCTGAAAAGGAAAGTGATGCAAATGCTGTGAATTTTGATGTTTTGAATACAGACATTCCTGCTAGCAGTGGTAACCAAATTCCCACTGCTGCAACAGAAGTTTCCACTGATAGTCCAAATGTGGGAAGTTCATCTCAGGAATCACCTAGTGATGATGTTGAGATCTCAAACATGCCAACAACATATGATATTCCTAGCACATCACAGACTTCAATTCACAAAGTGCATCCACTTGAAAATGTTATTGGTGAGTTACAATCAGGTGTGAAGACAAGAAGGCAGACAAAGAAAGATGATGTTCATGGGTTCATTAGTGAAGTTTATGAGTCCAAGAAGCATAAGAACAAGAATGAATGTTTGTTTTTCTGTTTTCTCTCACAAGTGGAGCCTAAAAATGTTTATAAGGCTTTAGAAGAATCTAGCTGGGTTGAAGCAATGCAAGAGGAGTTGTTGCCGTTCAAACTTCAAAAGGTTTGGGTTCTTTGTGATTTGCTTGGTGGTATGAAGGTGATTGGTACTAAGTGGGTTTTCAGAAACAAGAAAGATGAAAGAGATATTGTTACCAGGAACAAAGCTAGATTAGTTGCTCAAGGATACACTCAAGAGGTGGGTATTGACTATGAAGAAGTTTTTGCACCTGTTGCAAGGATTGAGGCTATTAGATTGTTTCTAGCCTATGCATCCTTTATGAGCTTTACTGTCTATCAAATGGATGTTAAGAGTTCCTTCCTGTATGGAAAAATTAATGAGGAGGTCTATGTCTCTCAACCTCCAGGCTTTGAAGATCCTCAACACCCTAATAATGTGTATAAAGTGGTTAAGGCTCTTTATGGCTTACATCAAGCTCCAAGGAAGTGGTATGAAACCTTAGCTACTTATCTGTTGAACAATGGGTTTCATAGAGGAAAGATTGATCAAACTTTGTTCATCAAGAAAGACAAGGGTGATATTCTACTTGTTCAAGTATATGTTGATGATATCATCTTTGGATCTACTAGACAAGAGATGTGCAAAGAGTTTGAAAAGCTGATGAAAGATGAATTTCAAATGACTTCTATAGGAGAACTTACTTTCTTTTTGGGGCTGCAAGTACTACAAAGTAAAGATGGCATCTTTATCAGTCAAGAAAAATATGTGACTAAGATTATAAGGAAGTTCAAATTTACTAATGCAAAACCTTCAAATACCCCTGCTGATAAGACTACTCATCTATTGTTGAAGAATGCTAGTGGAGCAGATGTTGATGTGCACACTTACAGATCTATGATTGGTTCCCTGATGTATCTAACTTCATCAAGACCAGACATTATGTTTGCTGTATGTGCTTGTGCAAGATTTCAAGTTACTCCAAAGACATCACATATGACAGCAGTAGAGAAGATTTTCAGGTATTTGAAGACATATCCTAATCTAGGATTGTGGTATCCAAGAGAATCCCCTATGGAATTGATCACATACTCAGATAGTGACTATGCTAGTGCAAGTTTGGATAGAAGGTCAACTACAGGAGGATGTCAATTTCTTGGATATAGATTGGTGTCATGGCAGTGCAAGAAACAGACAATGGTGGCTACTTCAACCACTGAAGCAGAATATGTAGCTGCTGCTAGCTGTTGTGCTCAGATCTTATGGCTTCAGAATCAATTGTTGGATTATGGGTACAATTTCATGAACACCATTATCTATATAGACAATAGTAGTACCATATGCATTATTAAAAATCCTGTGCAACACACTAAAACTAAACATACAGAAATTAGACATCATTTTATCAGAGATTGTTTTGAGAAAAAGCTTATTAATGTTGTCAAAATTCATACTGATGACAACTATGCTGATTTGTTAACAAAAGGGCTTGATGTGGGTAGGTTTCAGTACTTGGTAATAGGTATTGGAATGCTAAACCCATAAATCTTTGATGTCTAATAATTTTCAGTGTTGTAGGATAGTTTTTAGGTACTAATATTGTTTGTATATGTTCGTATGGTTTTCTACTAATTTGTTTGCAGAGGAATTAAAGCACAGTGGAAACCGTGGTACAACAGTGGAAAGATTTGCTCTCTCAGTGACAAAAGAAAAAGATAAATGTACTTTTATTAATTCATTCAAGAGGAAACAAAGTACATCCATTCAGAGAGTCTAAACACTAACAAAACATCACAAAACACAAGGACTCACAACCTAACACCTAAACCTTTAAACAAGCTACTCCATGGGTTTCTTCCCTTTTCCTTCATAATCATGCTTGCCCTTAGAAGCTTAATTTCTCTTGTCATTAAAAGAAAGTTGCTTTCTTGGACAAGCAAGACCCAACACTTGCTTAGGTGGCTTTGGCAATCTTGAAGGCTTCTCAATAGCAGGCCACTTCATGTTGACTATGGCTGACTCCAAAGGTGTAGTGAGGGCTCTTGGAAGCTCCTTGGACAAGGTGTAGGTTGGATCATCATCATCAGAGGAAGAACTTGAATGAAATTCTAGAGATGGAGCAGGAGCAGCTGAAATCTTCTTGTTAGGCTTCATGTTGGAGGATGTAGCTGTTGCAGCACTTGGAGGAAAATAATCACTTCATCCAGCTGAAAGTTCTTCTGAGTCAGAGCAATAACTGATTTCTTCATCAGATGTGTCATCAGATGAGATGTAGATTAAAGGAAACCAACTCATGATGATTTGTAGGGTTTGTGATATTGGAGATATGTTTTGATAAAGAATTATGTGGTTTGTGCCCCCTTTTATAAGCAAAGTCAAGGTTGAAGGATAATTAATGAAGGTTATTTACTCTTATCTGTTTTGGTAGGTTGGAGGAGCAAATTTGGATATTATCGGGTTGAATTTGGAGAGATATTTTTATGAATAGTAACTTGGTCAAAAAGTTACTTTGGGTTAAATTATATTGGTTATGTTTGGTGTTTCTTACTTATGCAGAATACAAACCAATATTGTTTGAGTAATTGGAGTTATAAGGTGTGTATCTCAGACACACAACAAATGGTTATTGATTCACCATATCTAATCAACATAAGAATCAACTAGTCCAGAGCAAACGGCTACTGGTAAAGACTTCTCAAATCCGTTTATGGTTGATAGTTTACAAAAAACTATATGGTCATCAACTCACTATATTCCATGTGATAAAGAGTTGGCTAGTCCATAGCAAACGGCTCATGGTAAAGACATATCAAATCCGTTTATAGCTGATAGTTTTCTAAAAACTATGATTAGAGCAGCTAATTTTACATGTTTTACTTACCATTGCTCTTTGATATTTTGTGAAAATTTACCACTGCTAGTTCACAAGTTACCACTGCAAGTGTAATTTTTACCACTGGTGAACGAGCCGTTACAACTGTTGTGTCAGTAATCTTATTTTTAACTAGCCATTGTAAAATAACCGTGTTTCCTTATTAATAGGGTAACTTTTTGTAAATTATCCACTTACCAATTTTAATTTATTCTTTTTCCAAAGATAAATTCTTTCTTAAGATAATTCACATTACGCATACTCCTCAAAACCCTATTAGTATAAATTAATCATCATACGGCTTGATTCTTATTCTCGATTGCTAACACTTTTACTTTCTTTCACAAAATTATGGCGATTCTAAACTTTGCTGAGGAGCACAACCAAGTGGCCTATTTACAAAAGTCAAACGAAAAGAGTGGCCCTGTTTTCCATCAGATTGTGGATTTTCTCAATACAACCCATATAAGGTATGCTTTAACTGTTAATCCTACAATCTTTGTTTCTCATATCAAACATTTTTAGAACACTGTGGAGTCCATGACTATTGAACAGGGAGACACACAAGAACTGTGGAAGCTCTTAGAGCCACAGTAGATGGGGTAACTATTGATGTTACTGAGTCATCCTTGAGGAGAGTTCTCCAATTGGATGATCTCAATGGTATCATCACATTACCTAATTCAGAAATTTTCAAATATATTGCTTCCATGGGGTATGATACATCTGATCAAAAAGTTACTTTCAGAAAAGGATGTTTTTGTCCCCATTGGAGATTTTTAATAGATACTCTTTTACATTGTCTAAGTCCTAAGAAAACTTCTTATGAACAATTTGCATCAACCATTGCTTACCCTTTGGTTTGCTTGGCTACTGATAGGACTTTCAATTTTTCAAAGTTTATCTTCAATAATATGAAAGGCAATGTAAAGAGTTCATATAAAATTTTGATGTATCCAAGGTTTGTGCAAGCAGTGTTAAATGAATTTCAACTGCAAACCCACAAAAGAGTTTATCAAACCCCCTGTCTTAAGCCAAAAGTTTTTCAAAATATGTGTAAGGCTTCAGAACTTTGGAATGGGGAGGTTAAACCACTTTTTCCTGAAATGCTTTCAAAGATTTCACAAGTACAGGGTGAAGATGCAACCATCCCAGTTGTATCCCATCACACACCCACTATTGTTGTTCCACCTATTCAACATACCCCTGCAGTAACTCACACATATGAGAGGAGGCAAAAATAGCCAACTCCTCTCATCTCAACATTGCATGTTGCTGAACCTTTTGGTTTAGGAACAAGCAGTGGTGGTTCAAGGCTTCCTCCTAGTCCAACTAGAGAAGAGCCTGAATCAATGCCCTATGATTCACCTCTCCCAATAGGTCACACAGTTGGAAGTGTTGAGGGCAGTGTGCAATAAACTGAATTGATGGAATTATGTACCAAGTTAGTAAAATAGGTTACAGCTCTAGGGAAAGATCTGGCAATGACTAAGCAACAACATGCCACAAAGCTTAACCAGATGAAGGTAGAGATTAAAAGGTTACAGGATGAAGTTGAGAGCCTAAAGAAGCACAGATCTTCCACTCCACCTCATAATGCTGATGACTCAGCCTACATTAGTGAAGATTTGGAGAATTCTCCCAAACAGGGGAGGATTAGAACTGAAGCAGTGTTTAAGGGGAGGAGACTAAATTTTGAACAGGAATTTGCTGGGTTAGATGATTCTGATAATGTTCAAGAAAAGGAAGATGAAGCTGTGGGTTCTAAAGAAATTTTTACTGAAGCAGTTGAAACTCATAAAGTCACAGTGGAAACAAATACAGATGTAGTGGATGTTGCTGATGCAGAATTTCAAAGAAAAAGATTAGAAAAAGGAAAAGTTCATGTTGTTGATGAATCATCTGAGCTACAATCAAAGAAGATTTCAAAGAAAGAACAAGCTCAGATAGATTATGATGCAGAATTGGCAAAGGAATTAGCAGCAGCTAAAATTGAAAAGAAGAAAAAGCAAGAGGAGGATGAGATTGGAAGTTTCATGGAAGCTAAGAGGTTGGATAAATTGGAAACAGTGATGGAAGAACCACTTTCTACTGTTCCACCAACAATATTACATGAGAAACCTCCAATGTTCACTTATGTGCCTACAGAAGAAGAAATTGAGTTCATGATTGCAAATGACCCAGTGATTAGGAAGAAGGCAGTTGAACTCATTGCTAACACAACTTTAAATGAAGATCAAAGGTCTGCTCAATTGAAGGACTTCATTCAGATGAAGAATCAACAGGCTCTTGATGATATCATTTGCACAGTAAGAAAGGGTCAAAAGAAACCAAGACAACCTACTAAGGCACAAATTATTGCTGAGATGAAGACCTATTGTTGTCATGTTGAAAATTGGAAGATGGCACAATTTAAAGGAATGACACATGATCAGATTGAAGGAATTTACTACAGGGTTAAAAGACAGGATAGTAATTTCATTCCTATGGATAAATAACCTGTAGTTATGAAATCAAAAAGGTCAGGAATGAGTCTTGAATCCAAAGATGCTAAGAAATTGAAGTCTCAGGAGTCATCTCAAGCAAAAGATGGTGTCAGCAAGTTGACTGAAGAATGAGTTACCAATATGGTGTTTATTGAAACTGATGTGCTTAATATAGAACCTTTACAAACAAGATATCCAGTAGTTGGTTGGGAAATCTATTCTGATGATTTTGGTGTTGCATAGAAGATTATCAGAACTGGTAATGTCACAAGTAGTTGCAGAGATTTTGAAGATGTTGTTAGATCTTGTGATAGAAAAGATTTGGATACTTTGTGGAGGATTATTCAAGATCAGTTCAAGAAAGATGAACTTGTTAATGTCAAAGCTCAAGAGTTGTGGGTTCACTTTAGAAGATTATATGAACCAGACCCTAGTGACAGGTATTGGAGATTTGAAGCTCACAATATGAATACTCTGTGGAAGTTCTATGACTCAAGTGCTGTACATCATGTTTCTACTCAAGATGGAGTTGATGTGTTTATGTTAGCTAAGAAGGAATATCCATTAAGAGCAGGAGTTCTCATTGCTATGTTGTCAGTTAAGCTCAGATGTTGAGAAAGAAGTGAAGTCATAGAAGATTTGTTACAAAGAATTTATGATCAAAGTGTGAGAGCTGATAAGGAGTTAAGAAAAAGAAGATAAGTGTTTGGAAGAATTCCCATATCCTCACATGTGCTGACTACTTGAAGAAACTTATTGATTTACATGTTAATCATAAGTTTAGGGGAGGATTGTTGGGAATTATATTAATAGTTACCACGGCTAAGTATGAAGATTACAACTGCTGAAGAATGCACTAGCAGTGGAAACTCATTACCACTGCTAGTACATATTATTACCACTGCTGTTAGGAAACTTGTAAAGATAAATATAGAATAGATCTTGTGTATATCTTATTCTATTATCATTATACGTATCTTGTAGAAGAGGACTCCTTGTGCTATAAAAGGAGGTCCTAGGTTAAGGTTAGACATACGTTGTTCTTAGAGCTTCAAGGTTGTAACCCTAGTGATACAAAGATCACTCGTATTATTATTCTTAATAATATTGGAGCTAACAGTTTGATACATACATTATTCTCATTCATATACAACTGTTTCATTCACAATCAAACTTCTAAGTATTACTAAGTAGATTCCACATACTTAGTGATATAACTCAAAGTATCATTCTGACACAGATCAAGGTGTTTAGATCCATCAATCTGTAACACAAATTCCAGAAGCATCCGATCCTAAAAATACCTATCATCATACTGAAAAATTTGATCGCCTCTTTTCAGCACCTCAGATTGCAGGTATGAGTCCAATAGTTTGGTGGGTTATATCATTGTTGATTTCCATTTATTTTCACAAACACATTCAAGAATCAAGAGAAAAAATTATTTACCTTTTTTTTATTGTCTCCTTAATTTGTGTTTGATTCTTCTAAATTCCATGATATATGGGCTTGCTGTAAATTGTCATATGTGATTTGGGTTTTTGATTTTGTTAGTTTATATGATGAATTGAGGTGTTAGTTATATTGTTTAGACTATATGCATAGTAAGTGTTTGTTGTTATGAGTTAGTGAAAAAAATGCTTACTTTTTGTTTTTTGGTTATGTACTAAGGTTTATGTCTGTTTTGGGATTTTGATTTATTGGTTTTTGGTGTAACAAATTTCTCTTTAGTTTCATATTTCGTTTTTTACTAGATGATGGTGAGTTTGAGGATGATCATAAATTGTTCGTTGAATTGAAAATGTCTATTTCAGAACATTTAATTTTACTTATATCTTTACTTTGGAAATTAGTAAATGAATAAGACCTGGGTTAGATTTTTGTTAGTTTTCTATAAAGCTTAAAGATTGTTAGATATCAATATTTATTGTTCAAGATACATGCTTTTACAATTGGGTGTTTGGATTGGGTTATTTTTTTGAACCTTATGAGCTTTAGGGAAAGCTAATAAGGTGATTGTTTCAGGTATTTAGTTGTTGCCTTCGAAAAACGAGTTGGGAAAACGATGATGATAGTTTGGTTGTTGAGGCGAATGAATCCGAAAAGTAGCTCTGGAGTCGTGTTACTGCTGCTGAATCAAGGTACAAGATTGTGCGTTTTCCACTATTTTATCCGATATGTTTTCTTAATATTAGGTGTGTTTGGTGTTTTCCAGTTAAAAGTGGTCTTCTGATCATATAGTCATTTTTGGAGAAATAGGATGCTTGTTGCTACAAAATCAATACTTTTTATATGTAAATTTCAGGGCTACCGCTCTAGGAATGTATCAGGAACGACAAGTAATTCCCAAAGGCAACTGTCGGCTGTGTGAGTCGTTCAATCCCTTTTTATCTGCACATTTCCAAGCTAGAATTTAGTATCAAATGACTTTTATAGGGCAGTTTTAACTTCAACCAACATTGTTGATTGCAAACGGCTTATTTAGTAAAACTTATATACTGAAACAGATGTGCAAGAAGCGAGCTAGAGAAAACCAGTTACCACAACAAGAGACAACTACACTATTGTTAATTTCTGCGAAGAATGTATCAGCAGGTAAGTTATTTACAGCACGATGGAAGTCCCGATGATGGAATCGTATAAACTGTACATTCACCATTGAAATTATCTTTTTTTTTTTTTTTTTTCCAGATATTGGGTTGATTTGGTGTTTGGATTGCTTATTTGGAATCGAGGGATGAGGGCTGAGGAGAAAGATAAGGTATGTAATGTCGCTGGCCGGTGTGTTGGGATGATGCTTCATCCCTTTTTCACTTCCATTGAGTTCTGATAAAAGGAAGCATGTGTATATAGGCTTTTATGATAGATAAGAAGTAGATTAATATTCTGCAAAAAAAATGGTCTCAAATTTTAGGTAATGTTTCCTGTTTTTGTTTCTGTAGGAGGACACAGCTAATGCACTAGCCGAAAGGCTTATGAAACATAGGCTGAACTAGGTAAGCTCATGGGTTCTAAAAATCCAAATTAAACAGACCCTTCAGTTCAAAATTCTGTGATTAAGTATGCATCATTAAGTGTACTATAGCAGCCTCTCATCTGGGTTGTGACCAGTTGTGGCGGCTGTAATACGATTACAAATATTTGTTATTTTGTTGTGAAGGTGGAAGCTACAAAGAAGAAAGTGAAAGCCTTACGGTTGCCAGGTTATCAACCCAGCTGAAGCTGTTGAATATGTTGTGACTAAAGAGTATCAATGTCAGTGTGACACTTTTTTTTTCTCAAGGTACACAATTGTTTTAATTCATCGCCATTACGTTTTTAGCTGTGATAATAAAAATAATTAGTTGTTCATGTCCTTAAATTGTTTTGATTATTTAATGCTTCACATGTAAAATGATTAGTGAATAGTTAGATAATAAAAATAGTTTTTTCAAGTTATTCTTAAACTGAGTACTAGACTAGAAATAGTCATATAATCGTAACCAGTTTCACTATACCAATCAACCACTAAGATTGTGCCTTTTATGTGTTGATCTATGTAACGGATCAGCAGTAGGGAATCCAATTTAGTCCCAACACATTTCAGCTAAGTCTATAATCCTGTATTTTGTGAGTGTTCACTTGATTTGGTTTTTTTATTTTTTTATTATTATTATTTTTATTTTATTTTATTTTATTTTTTGGCTTAAAAAGTGGAACTTTTTGTCTTGGTTTTTTGTTCATAGGTGTCGAGTCACAGTCGTAGTATCTGAAACAATGCTTGCGATGTAAATAAAAGAAGTTACTATTTTATCTTTGTATTGATTATTAGGTAAGGAAAATGGTTATGATTCTGCTGATATAGTTGTAGCTTTGACTTGTTTGCACATGATTATAAAGGAACAAACTGTTGAGATGATGCGTCGTTTGCAGGCATTGATACGAGCTCAGGCACGTATGCGTACATTGCAGTTCCAAAGCTTTGATGCAACCACCAAGCTGACATCTCATTTTCAGCATCATGTAAACCTTCCTAACCTTTCTCCCTCTAAATTTTTAAACTTGAATATGAATGGTTGAATACTAAAGTTTTTTTTTTCTTCATAAATAGTTCGATTTTTTATCTTCCATTGGCGTCATTAACATGTCATTAGAGGGTGTCTACATAGCATATTTCAGCAGCCATTTTAATGAATGTTATTAGGGCTATTAGCGGTTGTGTGGATTGATGAGGCAAAACTCAAAACAGAACCTCAATTAGAAGCGAAAATAACATCAATTTGGAGTTAATTATGGTGACTAGAAGAATTATACTATTGAATGTATATGCTGAGAGAGCTTGATAGATGAAATATGTTATGTTAATCTATTGTTACCGAGGTTCGGTCTGCAGATTTGTACTTTTCATAACCTCGAACCAAATATGAAACATACTGCATAATAAATTGCTATTTTGATAGTCGTCTAGGGTTTTTTTTAACAAGAAAACAATGTGTTTATGTGAGGAAAGTTTAAGATCTATGCACATACATGAGTACATGAACTTTATAAACGAACCAACAATGAGGGGCCAGTTGGAACTTTACCATAATGAGTCAGTTGCCCTTACGCTTGATGTATCTTTGTACCATTTTTTTTGTTGTAATGAGAATGTCGCGACAAACTAATCTCAATATTCTCATAAACATAAAAACAGCTGCCCCGCAGCAATGCGCGGGCAAACCCGCTCGTTCCTATATATATACTAAAGGGCAATGTTTGTGACAACACCACTTTTTTAATATTTTTTTGCTGGGTTCCTTTTATTTGTTGGGCTCCTTTCCAAAGTCCAGTAATGATGGATTGTACCGTGCCATTGATACTTATTTAAAGGTAAGTTATTTCTAAGTTTTTAGTGAATTATATTAATTAGAATGTAAGTTTGAAGACATTGACTTCCAATTATTCATATGTTTTTCAACTTATAATATGGGTTAAGATACAATAATACTATGAATATAATTTAGCAGTATTCGTTTTAAGGTTTCTTTTTATTAGTTTTCCTATTTTTGAGTTTTGACTATTACAAAAAATACCCTTAACTTCTTATTATTTATGATTTTTTTACAACAAACTTTATTTGTTAAGTATTTAACAAATATTTATCGATTTCTTAAATAAAAAATACTGGCAAAAAGGGTTCTTGATAACGAACAAAACAAGGCTAATATTGATATGCTTTTTACGTACGTATGGTTTTATAAAAAATGTTAAAGTTTAATATAAAATTTAAAAATTACCCTAATTTTTTTTAAACTATAAGGGCCAAAGACTAAAACTCTATAAAAGTTTATATATAATTCTTTTGTTTATAGAGTAAAGTTTATTTATCAAATATATAACAAATATCTAATGATTTATACCGCTAGAAACGCCTCCACATTATAAACAAAACAAATTTAATATTAATATACCTTTGAAATACGTGCGCTTTTATAAAAATAAGTTGAAATTAGCAACAAATTAGCCCCCGCCGCAACACACCGATGACCAACACAACTCATTCCAAAAAGAACGGCGTACGACAACTATAAATATAGCTTGACACAATGTTTATTCCAAACAAATACAACATGTGTCGGCAAATGAATACTATGATCTCACAACGAGAAGCCCAGCCGCAACACGGCGTGTGCCGGTTTCCTTGTTATCACTAAAAGGCACAAATTTATTATTATTAAAAAGCAACTCATTTCTAATCCTAGCATTTTCCTATGGATTTGTACATGCGGAATACTAATCTTTCATCCCCAATCAATGGTCTCACAAACATAAACCAAACACTTATTTTTTTTACCATCACTCCTAAATTATTCTCAAAACACCTCAACCAAACGGACACTAAGTTTCTTGTCGAGTGAATCTCTTCAACCAAATCAAAACTTGAATTTGTAATCCTAGCATTTCCCTATGGATTTGTACATGCAGAATACTAATATTTCATCCCCAATCAATGGTCTCACAAACATAAACCAAACACTTATTTTTTTACCATCACTCCTAAATTATTCTCAAAACACCTCAACCAAATGGACCCTAAGTTTCTTGTCGAGTGAATCTCTTCAACCAAATCAAAACTTGAATTTTTTCCGATAACATTGAGAAATTTAAAACAAATCAATATGTTATTGGGATAACTCATTAGAGAATTAGTGGGTACAATTTAATCTGGATTCAAGTGATCTAAATGTACTCTCATTTATAGTTGACATATCCTTTTCAGTTTTTACTTTGATCCCATGCAATTGACAGGCACCATTACGTTTGAACCAAGTATAACTTATATTAGTGGTAAAAAAAATATTTAGAATGCTAAATCATTTGAAAAAAAGAAGAGAATCGCTTCACGCATTGCTCTTAAGAGTATAAACAAGCCGTTGTCGGAACAACAATATTGGGTGCAACGAAAAGGAAAATTTTGATACATCAAGCCGCAATCCAATAGCTATAAATCTTTGTATTGTGTTATAATGCTCATGTCAATTTGTATACACAGATTAAAATAATTTTCAAGTAAATACAACATGGAACAAAAATTCACATATGCAAGTAAAATGTGTTCACATGAAAGTATAACTTAGTAAATTTTAACTCTCCCACGTGTATTAATTCTGAAAGTTAACAACATACATAGCCTTCAAACCATATGGCTATGGACTTATGATGTTAAAATTACCACGGCTCACAACTATCACTCATGGCTTTACACTGATAGTACATGCAAAACTTACATGAGAAGCATGAAAACACCAATGCATATGGGAAATGTTTATGATCCATCGGAACACTCAGGGGTGCTTGGTTAGAGGTATTATAAGGTCGAAAATGGAAATGATAATGAATAAGCATGGTTGGTTAAATATAATGCAATGCTTCATTACTATTAGTAACCAACCATTACCCAAGAAAATGAAGGGAATGAATTTGAACCATGAGAATATCCTTTGTTATTACATTGTTTTCACTAGTTTTAGATCCCCGTGCACACACGAGGCTTTGGGTTTACTTTTTGTTAGATTGGCTTTAGGTTTAAAAATATGTCACGGGTAAAGAAAACAACAACGATTAATATTAATGCATTGTATTTGACATGTAGTTATTCCCGTACTAAGTGCGTACACATAAGTAAAGATAACTACAAACTTAATATCAAGACATACAATATAACTGCCAAAATATAACCTAAAAAGACAAGCATGCTGATCATACTTTAATCTTCATCAGATGAGACTTGTTCATGAACCTCCATAAGCTTAACTTGGCGTTCCTTCTCACGAATCCCATCAGTGATGTCATTGATTAGAGCAGTCAACATCATAGTCCTGTTACTCTCCCTTTCATGTGTTTCAAGTAGACAACCAAGAATAGCAACTGCTTTTTTTTAATGAACCCAGATGACGAGTTTCCTTGAGTGGAACCTGACTGTCCTCCACTTTCTTTTGGAGTTCATTACGCTCCTCCACAAATCGCTTCAAACAACCTTTCTCTTGTATTATTTCATTGTTGACATGATTCTTGAATTCCATTGCCAAATTATAAGACACAAATACCTCTTTGATTTCATTGATGTTGGAAGAAGAAGAAGCCATAGTTATGTTAGGATTATTTTTGGTCAAAGTGCTATTTGATGGGAAAGGATGGGTAGTTATTGTGTGTTCATGCATGGGGAAGAGAAATTAATGATGAATAACTGTTCATTCGTGAGGCTCAAGGGTGGCAATCAAATCAACTGCCCTTATTAGTCATATATAAACACAAATTAACAATCATAACCAAAGATAAATTACACAATAAACAGACAAACACAATTAATATTTGTTCATATATGTGGAAGTGAAATGAAATATGAGTAATTATTAATTTGTGTGGCTCAAGGGTTGTATTTAAAGGACATACAAACAGGAAAAATTAATCACTAACAAAGCAAAATCCCAATCTAAACACACATATACACTCTAAAAACCAGCTTTTTTATAACAAATAAAAAGATGACAACATCTATGCCATTTTAAAGGAGTTATTCGAGAGGGAAACATAAAACATAAATATACAAAAAACAGAATATTATATGGATTCAAAAAAACATGTTACTCTTATGTGATATTGGGCCTTAGCCCATATATAAATAATAATAAAAAATCATGTGATGCACATTTGGGCTTGCACATCTAATATTGTTAGATAATAACATAAAAAATCATATTATGGCATCCACTATATTAGGTATTATTAATAGTAAATTATAATGATGGCTTCACATTGAGTTGTCTAATCATTTAGGTATTTTGCATAGTAAACTTGAATTATTTATCTCTCATCAACAACACTTTCTTCTTATTTAAATACCTCATACCATCTAAGATCATAAAACACACAAATGGTTATTAGAAAAAGATATTTTAATAAAAAGAATAAGATTGCTGTACAAAATGGTGTTAATTCTGCTTTTGATTCAACAAATTTTTTAAGATGGTCTTGTCCATCTTGGTCCTCCGATTTGTGTGTTAACACAAGTTTTTTCTCTTTAGTTCCTGCTTAAATGCTGCATTCGGGAGTGTTCGCTTAGTCGTGCAGTTGCCGTTCCTCAAAAATCTTGGCTGAAGACGGTTATTAGATTCTTTTGACATCCCTTGGTACCTTCCATCACATCCGAGTTGCAACTCGATTTACATGACTCCATTTCAAAATGTAAAAAGTAATATCGTGGTTTTGAAGCAAGTTTATTGGATTTAATTATTGGGCAAGGAGATGATGCTGGTAAAAAAGATAAAGTTCAGATTTGATGATAGTGACGAATGTAAACATTCAGATTATGTATGAGAAACATATTTTTGGAATAAATAATTGTCTATAGTCTATATCATGATAGTATGCTTGTCAGAAACATAACATACTTATTAGAAACATAACTGTTAATGTATCAGAAATTTATTAATTTGGATAGCAATATCACATACGCGTATTTTATCTCGTATTTCCAATTATCTTAACGTCCTCGAGAGTTGTATGTTTAGAAAGCCTGTCAAAAAAGATAAAATTGGGCCGAACGTTGCTCTCTTTAAATTTCGATTGGCTATCAAGGTGTTCATTCTATATTCTTAGCAAAAATCTGTAATATGTTTAATTTTTGTTAGATTAGTTTCAGGTTAAAAAATATATACAATATTTCAACTTTGATTAGTTTTTTAGTACAATTTGGTCTTCAAAGTCCAGTAATTTTCAACTAGACCATTAGTTATGAATATCAAAAATATTTTTATAATAAAGTGCACAATTAGTCCAATATATTTGTTGAAAATGTCACAACAAATGAGGTCGTCGATACTTAATTAACAAATCGTATATGTGCATCAGAAACATTGCACACTTATTAGAACCGTGATCTTTATTGTATCAAAAATCGTTAGGTTATTTTAATAAAGGGTGTATATTACGTAGTGATATTCTTGCAGATGAAGTACGTTTTGTATTAATGAATGTTGCGGAAATCTAATAATGACACTGTTTATTTCAGTCTACACATTTTTTAGGCAGCTACTGTTTGATTTGATATGGTCGTCAACAATAATGACTTGACTTTTATCATTATCGGGGTGTTGGTTTATATTTATCACATTTGTTGTTTTCCATATGCGTAATTAATGACATTATGCGTGTATTTATTTAACATTTATGTTTACAAATTGTTAATAAAACACAACTGTTACTAATTATTACGTTTTTTTGGGTATACTTTTCATTAAGTATACAGTATAAGTAATAAACAAAAAACTTTGAAAAATCAAATATGGACTTATATTTTGGGATGGAGGGAGTAAATTTTTTACATATACTTTCTCCATGCTATTCGTATTTGCACAAATTCCTAAGCAAAATTATTAAATTATTTTTCACTTCTTATCCCATTTAAACACCCTCTTGGATCCAGCCTGGAACCAAACTATTTTCTTTAATGCAAATAAAAACAATGGAGATAAGAAAAATGTATTGTAAAACATGTAATCAAAAAATGTTTGCAAATGGTGTTAAGTCTGCTTTTGATATCTTCATCAAAAGATACTTTTCCGTTAATTCAGGTATAATTTTATTTTTTCATAACCTTATAATAATTAATTTTTTGATTTGTTTCTATTGAAGGCGTGATCGGAGCAAAATTCGATCCATCTGACTTTGAGTTACGGGAAAAGTATTCCTTTTCAGTTCAGATTTGATGATACTGGAGATGGCACAGTGCCTGAGTACTTTTACCACGTTTTGGAAATCAATTGGTGAGTAACATGTTCCGGATTCTGTAATGAGATTGTAAAATTGAAAGAAGTATATAAAAACATTTACGTAGATTTAAATTTTTTTAATGTTTTCTGTACCTTTGTATTTTAATTTAAGTTTGTTGGTTAATATCTTTTCTTTGTAAATACTGTATATATATACACAACTTAATTTCATAAACTTACACACATTCAATCATTCTTTTACTCTAAATAAAGTATGGTGTTTGTTTTTCTTTTTGATTGGCTTTGTGCCAACTTGAAATGTTGAAGTTGATTATCTTTCAAAAGTCAATCAAAGAGAACATAAACACTTGAATTCTAATTCAATAAAAAAGGAACACAAAGTCTTTGGGTTTATTTTTTTAGATTGTTTTTGTTTGAAAATATATACATGTTTTTATTCATTTTAGTACGGGGTTTTGGGTTTAATTTTTGTTAGATTGGTCTTAGGTGTTTTAAGTTTAAAATTACGTATATATCAAAAATAATACGACATGTTTTTTGTTATCGTTGACCTCATTTATTTTTTGTAATTTACGAAAAATATTATAAAGTCGATCTTGTATTGGGTCTTTATGGGCTGTAAGGTGATCACTTGGGGCCTCCAGGAACGTTGTTTTTTACTAAGTTAACTTGAAATAGTCATTTACTTCTCTTCAACAACTAACAAATTCTTTTTATTTAAATATCTTTTATCATATAATTTTAAATCGACCCACTCACTATAATTCAAATAAAAAAAACACACGCATGGTTATCATAAAAGCATATAACAAAAAAGATAATGAGATCATTGTACAAAATGGTGTTAATTCTGCTTTCGATTTAGTCAATTACCCAATATTGAGTTGGCCATTTTGATTATCTGATTTGTCTGCTCCCATAGGTATTTTGTGTTCATTTTGTGCTAATATGCTTGATCGGGGGTTGTTCGCTGAGTTGTGCAGTTTCCATTCCTCAAGAAACTTGGCTGAAGACATTTACAACAAAGAATTATTTTTTTTAAAAATTTTTCTCTTTCTTCTATTTTGTTGTAGAATCAGTTTTATTTAGTTCAAGAGCTTCTAGAAGCCAGAGGGTCAAACTCAATATCCCAAAAATGATCCTACATCTCGAGAGGCTGACATGCGTGAAAAGATCGTTTTTGTTGAGAGGCTCAAGTGCATGACAGAACCCACCGTTTATAAGAGGGGCTATGTATTTAGGCTAAAACATCCAAGTATCAAAGATGGAAGAAGTATCAACAATGGATGAACCGACACCACTTTCAAGTATGAACATAAACTTGTTTTGGTGTTGTTCATCCATTGTTGATTCATCTTTGCTCTTTGTCAAAATACAGAAACAATTATCAAGTATAATTTGTGGGTTCGATGCTTGAATTTAGTGTCTTCGTATTCCAGCATGTCGGTAGGTTAGAGATTCAAGGCTGAATAATATGTTGTTGTTTGCTAGGGTAGAAAGGATGGTAGTTCATTGCATTGTTAATATAAATTTAATATGCTTTCTGTAGGACCTTAGATATATCAACTTTAACACAAATATAAGCACTAGATGAAGTAAAGATGAAGAGAAGATGGTGACTTGATGTATGTATATGTATGGCGTAAATATATAAAGAGAGAATAAGATGAAGAGAGCTTTTTATTAAAAAACACACACAATACACACACAAGCACACCTTACAAATGAGAGGTAAGGTGCCTTTTATAGTTCCATACATGATGCCTTAAGAGGCTTTCCATGGGCTTGGTCTTGGGCTTGGATTACATGTTTAATAAAAAGGCTTAGATAAACTAACACATAACATATTAGCTTACCAAGACCAAGGCCCATTGACTATTCAAATAACATAAACTACGACACATTACATCGTTACAATAAATGAGAATGACACTTTTTAATATAATTTTTAATGCTAACAATCTTCCCCTAAGGGGTGGTCATTCGAATGATGCTCCACGTGAGTGGGTCTTCCGTGTTCTTTGTTGTTGACCATTGTGTGTCATAGTAGAATAGTCTTTAGTCTTTGTTCCTTCATGCTTTGTGATCTTTGATGACTGACTTTTCATTGTTCTTTGTTCCTTTGCGATGTGGAGCGATCTGCCTTTCGTCACTTCTGTGTCTGTGGTGGTTGTTCGCCATTCCAACATGCTCATACATCTATGGATTTTGATATTCATATGCACGTAGTTCCCTTTCTTTCACTTTGATCTTTAGTCTTTATACTTTGTAGATTCTTCTTTTTGGCGTAGAATCTTTCTTTGAACTTTGTGTTGTATAGATCTTTGAGGGAACTTTCTTTAACTTCCAGATGTATGTATAAGCATGCGGAATCTGTCGCCATGGAGATGAAGTGTCCCTGCATATAAACAGTTAGCAATAAAACATCCGGTACTTACAGATAAGAATTAGAGATCGTCAACAGCATAGTGTGAAGACTCCTTCTAACCTTTACCAAGGCCGTTCCCATGTCAGATACTCTCGAGAGAGCTTACAAGACCTACTTAGTAGCTCAATAACTGGGTGAGTCGTTGGGGATCACTCCACGACTGTAGACCGTTTGAAACCACCGCGAACACTAAGCGTAACCCATAAAGAATTACCGAAGTGACATGCTGTCAGGGCTGCTTGATGTTGACCCTGGCAAGAATTTCCATTCAATCATTGAGAATCACAAAAGTAAATCCTCTCATAAATGTTCTGGCAAATTGCTAAGATCTGCGTAGGACTCTAAAGTTTACATCTGGCGTCCTTAATGATGAACAACCAGTGTAGAAATATCATGTGTTCCTATGAGATCTTTTGATGAATCTCGGGGCTCTAGACTCGATAAGTGCACATTTGATTTCCTATGCGGAGATTAGGGAGAGGTCTCCTGCTTCAATATCAACCATCTCTAAGAGACAGGTCGATAGATTATGCCAGTTCCCCGTGAGAATGAAACAAGCTCTTTTAAGAGAACTTGAGTGGTTAAGAAGGTTTAGTGCAGTGCGTCACTGGGTCCATGAAGTCTTTATCTTCAATACCGGTGTCACCTTGGTAACAGCCAGTAGCATATGAGTTGAACCCGGTGTCTGCCCTAAGGTTGAACATATGGAGGGCTATTTCTTTTCACCCTTTTTCATAACTTTTCTTTTTAATTCTTCAACCCCTTCTTTCTCCTTTATCATTTTCTCCTTTTTTCAATCATACCTAAGGACTTCTAATTCTAATCTATTGGAATTGTCCTTGGGTAGATCCCTCCGGCTCTGGCGGATCATAGGACGATTTTTCCTAACCTTAGTCACGTTATAACTCCATGACTATCCTATCATTGCCATAAAACCATTCATTTGAAAACCTTCTCAAAGTGTTTATGATAATGAAACATATTTTGTTAACACTTTGAGAGTTTTGATTTCATTTTGAAGGACTCCCCCTTCACATGTGCTCATGTGTTTTTAAGAAATTTGCACATGCGGGAGGAGTTTGCACTTTTGAATTGATCCACTTTCAGCGAACATGACCGATTCGAGACACGCTTACATCACTAGTTAGACTAGCTTGAAATTATTACCCGTCCTGGTCAAGTCCAAAGAAAGTCTCTCGATATGGTACATTCTACTTAGACAAGTCTTATTCGAGACACGCTTACATCACTAGTTAGACTAGATTGAAATTATTACCCGTCCAGGACAAGTCTTTTCGATTACTGACATTTAAGCTTCGTCAATTCATTGGTACTTACTGAGTCGAGCTCTCACGAGATTCAGCCACAATCTTAAACACATTGATCACATTTTAATCACGTCTTCTCCCCCTCAAAAATAGCATATCCATGGTATTTTTGATACCAATTGATTAAAACCTTTTCTTTTTGGATAGCATATGGGAGAAACGGATGCTTGTAAATTCCGTATAAGTTTCCTTTAAGCATGATCTTTTTGGAACATCTTTTTATTACTCCCCCTCAAAAATAGAACATTTTGAGTAAATTAAGTGATTGAAGGATGTGAGGGAGTAATATCTTGAGCAACATCATGAAAAGTTTTGAAAACCTTTTGAAACATTTTTCGAAATTTTGCTCAAAAATTAAGAAGACTTTGATAAGCATTTTGGTGAGAAGTCTTCTTATCTTTTAGGATTGTCGCACATAAATGTACAACATGGTCCTTTCTTTGAAAATCGCGGGTTATACACTGTTATGTGTGCATAAGCCATAATGTTTTTAGGATAAGTGCTCAAAAAATATTTAAAACCTTGTTTGATTAAGCACTTTCCTTTATTTGAAGAACGAGTCCTTAGCTGAAATACTAAGAAGTCATGAATTTAAGCCCGGGTTTCGTACTGAAGTATACGAAAGCCATTATGAATTTGGATTAGACAACAACTTTTGGAACCCATTTAAGCACGGCGCCAACTGGGTTACCATATTTTGAAATCCATTTGTAAGTTGTGTCAATCCGAGACAAAGAAGTTGAATTCCAACGAGGACTGAAAACCGGTGTTTCATTTTGAAATAAAGCTCGTGGAATCAACGGTGATTTAAAACTTTTTTGCTTGTGAAACTTGTTTGAGAAACTCGGTGTTTCTCTTGGAGTGTTAAAACTTGAAGAAGTTTTCCATCCATTGTTGAAACTCGGTGTTTCATTTCGAAAATTTATTTTTGAGATGAATAGAAACCTTCCAGAATTAGGATTTTTCCAAGCATAGCCATTCCTTTGTTGTAGCGGAAGCATTTCAGAGTATGAATATTTCAAATGTTTTGAACGGCTTTGCTTTGGTTTCCACACAGGCTTTACCGGAGTAAAACAAGAGTATGGAGTTTGAAAACCTTGATTATTTTCTTTATGAGCACTTGCATTTGAAACCTTTTGAGGAGTAAATGTTTCAGAAAAATTTGGTCTCTTTGAAAACTTCCTTCCTTTTTGCAAAGAATAGGTGGTAAATTGAGAAACCCTTTTAGAAAATGGTTTTGAAGATTCACCCGTGTAAACCTTTTCTGAAACACTTACTTGTGGTTTAGATTCGTTTGAAACTTGAGATTTTCCTTTTGACCGGTTAAGAACATCAAACTTTGCTTTTAAGGCATTGTATGAGGTTCTCAAATCATTGTATTCTTTTTGAAGAGAAAGATGATCTGATAATGCCAGTTTTTCATGCAAAGAAGCATTTTGATTTTCAAGATGTGCAAAATATTTTTCATATTTGTCTGTTTCGATTGAAAAATCATTTTTGGCATCACCAAAATTCTTGGTTTGTTGTGCAATCGTTTTTTCCAATTCAACAATTTTCTTTTGAAGCACAGAATTTTCTTTTTCAAAAAGATGATTTGGTGTGATCTGAGAGTCAGATTTGTTTGAAGTTTGATTCTGAACTCTTGACCTCTTAATTGAATCAAACAAGTTTTTGTAAGTCAGTTTCAAATGCCCATTTTCTTTTTGTAATGATGCCACAGCATGTTCCAATTCAAGATATTTTGTATCAAGTTCGTCAAAATCAAACTTGATATTGGTATCATCACAATTTTCATCAAAAATCATTTCTTTTTCTTTAAGCACTGATGTCAAAGAGTTTTCAGAAGACATTTTCTCATTCTGCTCTTGCAATTTAAGTTGGAAAGAGATACTTTGTGCTTCGAGTATTGCAAGATGTTTCTCAAAGTGAGCAGTTCTTTTTGACAATTCTGCTTTGACATCAGTTGCTTCTTGTGAAAGCTCGGTGATTTTCTTTTTGAGACAAAGATTTTCAGATTTCAAAGAAGATGTTTGTTCAAAATTCTCATTCACTTTCTCATGGCAAACAGATTTTGATTTGAAAGACTCTATTTGATTTGTGAAAAATTCCTTTTGAATGTCAAGTATTAAGCATTTTTTATCAAATTCGTCTTCCAGAGAGTGAACGTACTTTAGATCTTCTCTCATTTCAGTTACAAGATATTTTTCAAAGTACTCAAAACATAAATTGATATCTTTCACACGAGGTTCAATCTCATCTTTCAAAATCTTTTTGACTTCTAAGTTAAGGCGTACATCTGATGAAAGAGGATTAGAGAAAACGTTGTTTGTGATGTTTTCTTGCTTAAACCAAATGACTTTTAACGTTTGCTCAATGTGATGTTTAAGATTACAAAATTGTTTCCTTGCTCTATTTTGCCATAACTTAGCATCATAGGTAGCAAGTTGAGCTTCTTTGAAAAATCTCTTCACATTTGTGTCTTTTCTTTTGAAAGGTTCTTTTGGTATATCTGTCAATTGTAGACAACCATACACAAAGCCGTGGTATGAGAGTGGGTTTTTTGTTTGTTTTACTTTCAAACATTTTTCCTCTTCAGATTTTAAAATATCTTGAGACTCAAACAAAATATCATCTGACAATTCTTTTCCCATATCTTCAGCGTTGTACAAAATAGGTGTCAGCTTTTTCACTTTGTTTAAAAAACACGGTTTTCCATTTTCCACATTAGCATTATTCACAAAACCAATCCCATATGTTTGTTTCTCAACCTCCTCATCTTTAGTAGGCAGCATGTTGATTGTCTGAGAAGTCTGTCCCAATTTTCGAAGTTTGTTTTCAAGATCGTTTGTTCGTTTCAAAAACTCTTTGTTTTCATTCTCAAGTTTTGTGTTTACAATCTCAAAATTTGATGTGGTTTTCTGAAGCTTTGAATTTTGACTTTTTAAATCATTGTTCTCTTTTAAAAGCGCTTGAACCTTTCTGTTGTTAACAACCATTTGAGCATCCAGATTTTGAATGGAGCCTTTTTCACGAAGAACAGCTTCTCTATAACCAAATTCAAGTTCTTCATATCTTTTTAAAAGTGGTTTTACAGACTCTCCATTCATTTCAAACTTTTGAGCATGAGATTTAAGGTTTGAGATTTCAATTTCAAGTTCAGCATTTCTTGTTGTTGCATTTTCAAAACGTTTTTCCATTTCCTTAAATCTCTGAATCTCTTTATTTAAAAAGACATTCGCTTGCTTAGCTTCACGATTGTCGTTTTTGCACTTGTCAAGTTCATGTTTGAAATTATTGATTAATGAAGCAAATAAGGCACGATCTTGTTCATAAGAAGATCCATCCTGGGCAGGCTCACCTCTATTAGGATCCATATCTGGAGTATCAAAAGTGATATTGCTATCATTTTGTTCCACCATATAAGTGTCACTAATAGACTCAGGATGCTCAGGATGTGTATGATTATGAACAAACATATTCTCAAATATATCAACATCATCATGAGCATGTGAATGTTGTACCGTAGCCATTATCTCTGTGTCTGATGAAGGTCTGATATGATCATCTTCGGTGTCCCAAACAGCTTCATTCCTTTGTGTATCATCAGTATCTGAATCATAGCTAGGACTGCTGCTTTCAACCTGCTGTTCTGAAGATGAATCACTGCCCGTGAAAATCAAAGTATCATCTGATGCATCACCCTCATTGACTGTTTCCTCTTCTTTTTGAACATCTTTCTCTGTCTCTTTTTCAATCACCTCAGTTTCCTTTAACTGGATCTCTCTTTCATTCTGCTCTTTTTCCCGTTTCAGCTTCTCAATCTCATTTAACTTAGCTTCCTCAGTTTCAAGTATCTTTTCGAGTTCATCCATTTGAATTATGCATTGAGTTCTGAATGTCGAATAGCTTACCCTAAATTTTTGGGAAAATGCATCGATAAACTCTGACTGGTTCATTATCCAAGGGTTAAAGATACTCTGAAATTGAGTTTGGATCACTATAAGAGCTTCTCTGCAGTCACGTGTATGAAGTTCTTCTTCATTAAGTAGCTTATCCAGTTGATTCAGGTTTTGATTGAGTTTTTCTTTGAAATAATGAAATCGGTCTCTGACATAGTATTCAAATGCTTGTTCGAACCTTGACTCATATCCAAATATGTTGATAACCTTCTCAACCTGTGACTTGAACACCGTAAACTTTTTCATAAAATCTCTCTCCTTCATTTGCATTTCTATTTCCATTATGTTCTGATGTGTGATAAAGTTGATCTTGGATCGTTCCAACGAAATAGGAGTTGTGTTTAGTGTAAGTTGATGCAAGTTTTTATGGTGAAAAATTTAGCGTGTCGTTCTCCTCTATCTCACGGACGTTTTGACAGCTGATTCGTCGAAAACGGAGTTACGGTTCAAAAGTTATGGCCGTTTGAAGTTACGCGTAAAGATGAGACTTATGCGTAGACTACAAAGTTACGCGTAAAGTATGATCTTATGCGTAAACTTTAGAGTTATGCGTAAGATATACCTTATGCGTAAGTTTTAATCTTATGCGTAAGATTCTTATGCGTAAGGTTCAAAAGACCAAACAAATCTTTCAAACTTATCCAAGCTTGAAAGATATCCGAAGTCGAAGTATTCCACTAACTTATCCAAGCTAGGGAAGTACTGATTCACCGATGCACGAAGAGAAGACCTTTGATGAAGTTATGCGTAGAACTCTGAAACTTACTCGTAGAAACTTACTCGTAAGAATTACTCGTAAGAATTACCCCTAAGAATTACTCGTAAGAATTACTCGTAGAAACTTACTCGTAAGAAAAGGGTTTTGACCAAAAGTTACTCGTAAGATGTCCCAAACAGCCAAAAAAATCCGATTTTCTCAACCAAAAACACTTTTTCCACTTGATTCTTTTGATCAAATCTTTCCCAAAACACTTAGAATCACTAAAGCTTCAAGAAAAACAACAACTTTAACACTAAAACACTTAAATATCAAGACTTTTTAAAGAAAAAGTGCACTTTTACAAGAAAAAATACAACTTTTTAAGAAAAAACTTGAAAAATACGATTATCACACACTCCTAAATCATTATTAGGCGAATGATACCACTTGTAGGACCTTAGATATATCAACTTTATCACAAATATAAGAACTAGAAGAAGGAAAGATGGTGACTTGATGTTATAAAGGTGTGGTGTTAATAAGTATAAAAGAGAGGTAAAGATGAAGAGAGCTTTTTATTAAAAAACACACACAATACACACACAAGCACACCTTACAAATGAAAGGTAAGGTGCCTTTTATAGTTCCATACATGATGCTTTAAGAGGCTTTCCATGGGCTTGGTCTTGGGCTTGGATTACATGTTTAATAAAAAGGCTTAGATAAACTAACACATAACATATTAGCTTACCAAGACCAAGGCCCATTGACTATTCAAATAACATAAACTACGACACATTACATCGTTACAATAAATGAGAACGACCATCACTTTTTAATATAATTTTTAATGCTAACACTTTCATTCATGCACGATTAGCTCTCTAATGTCGTAGAATATACATAATTAATATGTATGTTCGTCACATCTAAGGGAGCAATATAAATGATAGTAAGAATCTGTTTTCTAATAACTTAAAGCTCAATAATTAGGGCGGATCTATCTAGCATTGTAGATGGTTCCGTTGCTTAATTTGGAAAACGTCTACTACCGTTTGTGTGGTTGATCTTGATCACAAGCTTTGGCTCTTTCAATAATTAACTTTGATTAAAACTTTTGTCCCGACAATGAAGATACATTCTTGAAAGTGCCAAAGCTAGTGATCAAGCACACACAAACATTATTAGACGGTGTCCAAAAAACAAAGCAATGAAACCTTTCTGCAACGTTAGATAGATCTGGCCTGATCATTGAGACGTCTTCAATGCGAGAATGATATAGTGTGTATTGTTCATGACAGGCCACACTCCTTCATTATCGCATTCAAGATGAGTGATGTTGCTTAGACTCTATTCTTTTCTCAACATTTCTAGATTTTTTGTATCACTCTATTTGCATTCCATTCTTTTTTATGATCTAAATGAGTCTAGAATTTCAACATACCTTTCCATTCTGAGTTCCCAGTGGTTACCAATATAGCATGTTTATCAGAAATGCAATATATGTATCAGAAAAAAAATGTTTACCAGAAAGCTAACATGTTTATCACAAAATTTGTATTTAATGTATCAGAAATGCATTAATTTGTATATCAACGTCAGAGGCGAAAATTTTAATATAAGAAAGCGATTAGTAATGTGGCTAACAGTTTGGGACACATATTAGAAACATAATATTTTTATTATAATCGTATGTTTTAGTTCGTTAGAAACGTAAAAGTTTGCATTTAATGTATCAGAAACATATTATAGCTAATGTATGAACGATTATTATCGTTGCTATCCATATACTTTAAATCTCAAACATATATCAATGAAGATTAATATGTTTTTTTTAAAAGATTGTATAACATGCACAATGTTATCGGAAAGTTTGTTTACGTCTAAATATCGGGAGAAAATTCTCAAACAATCAAGCTACATGACATTGTTTGATTAGTTTAATAAAAATACCCATTTAATCGCTTTATACCATAATTATATTTACCAAAAATGTTGCAGGAATCTAATGATGACATTGTTTGCTTCAGACTACACGTTTTGTAGGCGGCTACTATTTTGATTTGATTTGATTGTCAGCTGCAATGACTTGACAATCATTATTACTTGTGTGACTAACCATGGTAAAGAAATTGCAAGGGTGGATAAAATAATATAGGTTATATTAGTACAATCTCATTTTTGACCCGTACACTTCGAGAGCTAAGCCACTAATGTCGTGGCAAAGGTTATACCTCAGAAAGTCAGCGAAGTTAAAGTTTCGTATGTATTATATCCTTTCGATCGAGCGACAACTTCTAAGGAAGGTCTTCATTCCCCTTTGAAAGAGGTCAAAAAAATTGTGAAAATCTCGATTACATTAGATAAATGTACAACTGCTTAAAGCATAGTTTGGATTGTGCAAATAAAAAATAAGAGTGTGCAAATCATTAACCATTTTATATACGCTAATGCGACACATTTTTTTATGTATGGAAAAAATGTTATTTTTATTTTATTAATTTTTTTAAAAATAATTCAATTTCATTAATATTTCATTGTTTAAATTACCCTGTATAAAACTGTACATATACTTTGACCATGCTAGCCTTATATTGAATTGACACATATTTCTAGGTAAAATTATTAAATCCTTTCTTTGTCTATATTAGACCAGTCCTTAATTTGGCTTCAAGCACACATATTTTTCTCCTATATAAACACTCTTTTGTATCAAATCTAAAACCAAACTATTTTCTCAAATACAAATAGAAACAATGAAGAGAAGGAAAATATATCTCAAAACATGTAATCTAAAATTAGTTACAAATGGTGTTAACTCTGCTTTTGATTATATGTATCTTAACCAAAAGATACCTTTCAATTATTTTACGTATATAGTATTTTTTTTGTAACCTGATAATAATTGAAAGATAGGGTGAACGGTGTAAAACCCGATCCATCCAACGTCGTGTTGTGGCAAAAATATTCCTTTAAAGTTCATATTTGATATCATGAGTATTTTTGCCACGTTTTGGAAATCGATTGATGAGAAACAATGGTGGAGGAAAATGAAGGGTTGAAAAATAAGGTTGAGGAAATGAAGAAGGTGAATGATAAGTGTTTGAGGAAGGCTAGGAGGGTTTTTGAGAAGATGGTTTTGGCTTTTGATGTTCGGGTTTTGGATTTGGAGAAGTTGGGGAAGGAGTTGATGGGTTCGGCCGATTTTGGAAAATTCGAAGAAGTATATAAAAATATTTGGAAAGCTTCTCGAGAAAGAATCTTGAAAAACACTATAGAGAATATTTGGCAGATGATTAAAAAAAATACATGTGATTTTAGTGTGTACATTTTTTTTGGCGGTGGTAATTGCATAGTTTTAAATTTCAGGTTTGATGATAATTTATAATGTAATCATTTAGTTGAGAAAAATTAAATTTGTGGGATGTATCTTATAAGAAATGCTTGTACATTTTTTAAGTTCAATTTGATGATAATGCTACTCTATTTGTCATAGATCTTTGCATACTACATATGTTACGTGGAAATGTTAATACTTAAGATATACATTTAATTATATAATCATATCCAAATAACATATCATATCATAAATGTATAAGTCTTCAACAATATTTTAAATTAAGCAAAAACAATTGAAAAAAATAAGACCATTTATTCTTAGTATACCTTTCTGTATCGCTTTTGTCATGTGGGCATTGGTAAGTTCCTTTACACACGGGGCAACAACAAAACTCTTCCATTATCATACTTTTAAGAATATATAGATCTATATAATCACCATCTGAATAATTTATATAATGACAAAGTTCACATACACCAGTTTTTTCCGTTAAAGTATGAAGTATATGAATATCCATTGACGTTTTTTCCATTTTTGACTTTAAAATATTCAAGATTAGTAATTGCAACATCGTCATTATCCAACTTTTTTCTCTTGTTAGTGCCATCGACGTTTGGGATAGCGCCATCATTTATTAGAATAGGCAGATCAATGTTGTTTGATGAATCATCCTTATCATCTTTGACCAATTCTTTGTCGTCAATAACTATATCTCTTTCGAACTCTTTATCAATCACCATCTTACAAAACATGTATGCGTAAAATTAAACAGAGAGGAAAAGTAATTAATAATCATATTCAAGCGATATTGAAAAAAATAAAAATATTAAACAAACCTTGACATTATGAAATCGACTAAAAATTTTTGTGCGAATGAATTAGGGTTAAGAGGTGCTGCGTTTATATAGGTATATATTATTACGTAAAAATATTTTTTATTAATAATATCTCAAAACACGTGGAGACAATTATTAAGTTAAACTCGACTATAATCTATTGCGATTAATTTAGTGAGAAAACATATGTGTCACAAATGTGAAATTCTAAAATTACAAAAGCTTGGAAGGACCTGTTTGTAATATAAGAAAAGATTACCCCTTGGCCCTAGAGATCATAAAGCACTCTTTTTATTTTTCACCGAGAACCAACCAATAACCCAAAATATTTACAAAATGTCCACATCAAATATCGAAATAAATACAAACAAAAAAAATCACCCTTTGTTTGGACTTCTTCAGATGAATCAGATGAACATTCTCATATGAGGAAAAAAAAATTAAAAACGGTTGGCTACATCGAAAAAGATTCAAATGATGAAATTATTGAAAATTTGTGTGAAGAAATCAAGGAGATCATAAATTCAATATTCAGCTTTTGGAGCAATATGCTTTAGTCCAGAAAAGAATTAAGAAGAAGGTGAAACAGTTGCAGGAGAACTTAATATGAATTATTTTTTTTCTCATTCTTTTTATTTCCTTTTTCCATCCATATGTAATATATATGATGTATATTCGTGTAATATATATTATGTTTATGTTTGTTCCAGTTTTTTTTAACTATATATTTTTTTAGTTTATTTGGAAATGGTTTACACATGTTTTTTAAGATGCAAAATGTGTAGTTAGTCAATTGTTATGTATTAGATATTTTTTATAAACAACAATAAACATCAGAAACACTGAAGACATAAGCATCAGAAATTAAAAAAACTTAGACAAAATAAACCTAAAAAATAACAAATTAATCAGAAAAATTCCCATTGTCATCATATGGGTCATTATCGTTGTCACTATTACCGTTTACACCGCCATCCCTATCTGACACATCGTTATCAAAATCACGATCAAAGCCATCAATTGATTTAACATCATCAGTATCATTACCAGAAGCTGCATTGTAAAAAATATTGGTTTCATCAAGTTCATCAGTTTCTTCCCACCAATTCTGACAGACAAATTCGTCATCTTTAGCTTGATTATGGCCGGACAAACATTTCCATTGAGACCATCGTATTTCAAACCAATAGCACTCTTTTTCCTCTATTGTTGGGTATTCAGTATGCACAATATAGAGATCAACGTTTTCACCATTGTTTTCTTCTGAATAAAGCTCAGAAATCTGGCTATTATGTGATAAAGGTTTGAAAGAATACACTGTTCCAAAATGCTCAGGTTTGCTAGGGACACGGTAGAAAATAGATTCAATATCTGAGTATTGAGTCATGTTACTCTTAATATAGTCGAGCAATTCATCTTTTGTACTTTTAAAATATTTATAGCAGGAACAATTTGCTTTGCACCACCCCAATAAAATCCATGTTTATTGTCAGTGACCATTCGTCCACCATGGTTAACACATATCTTAACTATACGTGATGGATATACCTCGCAAATCCTATAAAATTTAGAGTATATTAATTGGTAAGCGAAATAGACATGCCAATAATCGGATAATTACATGTATTTTATTTTTGAATAAAGAGACATATAATTTCTTACTCTTCGTCAATGATGGGAATGTTGATGTTGACTGATTCGTTGATAGACATTGTGAACACATTGTGTTTAAGTTTAATGTCTTGACACAAGTATTTATAACAATGCTATGACATGGTATTAAAAAGTGTTTAGACCATTTTAATGCTGACTATGTGTATTGAATCGATTAATATACACGAATTAAATAATTGAATATGAAAAATGAATACAAAAATCTTGGGAAACATAGTTGCAAATATTAATTCAAGTGATACATACAATAATATCTACACTTGTTTCTATATGTCCAACTTTATCCGTTGTTGATACCCTATGACATATTTCTTTCGTCGTTCAATTACCTCTTCATCGTGCGCGATATTTGCTTCAAACTTTGCTATCATTTTTGTATACTGATCGATCAATAGCATCTCGATGGCGAATTTCCCATAGTTGCTTATATCCCAAATTTTTTGTGACACACCATAAAATTCATAAGGGTTCTTTTTAGAATTCGATGAAGATTCTTTGGGTGGCGAAACACTCCTTGGGGCGTTTGTTTGACGACTTCGATGACGAAGATTCCACAGAAAATATTTTTTTTTAATGAAAGTAGAAAATGATATGGATGTATAACTCCTTTTTGAGTTTGAGTTACTATTTATAGATGATGAAAAATTGTGACGCTACGTTTTAAGATGGTGATATGTTGTGACGTTTCGCATATTTTTATAATATTATAAATAAAAAGTTCTTCCAAGTTGTAATCTATAATAAATATATTTAAAATTTAAACAAAATAATTTGTAGATAAGAAATGAATGATATTTATTTGATTTAAATATAAAGTATATTCACATGGAAATGATAGTCAAAATTCATATCTTTTAATATACTTGCTATAATATTGGCATAAAAATAAAAAAGCTTTGAGAAATTGAAATGCAACAAAAAAACATATGGATGTAATCAAAAGTCCACGAGCATCAAATCATAAAGAGAATATGGATTTAAATATAAAGTATATTCACATGGAAATGATAGTCAAAATTCATATCTTTTAATATACTTGCTATAATATTGGCATAAAAATAAAAAAGCTTTGAGAAATTGAAATGCAACAAAAAAACATATGGATGTAATCAAAAGTCCACGAGCATCAAATCATAAAGAGAATATTAAGAAATATTATTGCATACAAAAGAAATTACAAATTAACTTTTAAAACTATCCATTTGTTTTTTAGCTTCCTTTATCCTTTCTTGATACTCAATTATTTTTCTCCTTCGCTGGACAATTGAGTCTTCACATTCCAATACCGTTTGTTCGTCGCGCACATTTTCTGCTTCCAACAATCGTATTAGTTTCATATGGCGATCAATATATATTATCGGTAGAAAAATCCTTTTTGGTGGATTTGACGAAGGTTCTTTTGGTGGGGAAACACTTCTTGGGCGTTTGTTTGACGATTTTAATGGGGGGGAAAAACTCACGATCCATTGGAACGTGTTTTTGTCAAACAAAGGTAGAGAAGGGTTTGTAGTTGTGTGATTGATTTTGAGATTGAATTCGGTTTTATAGATGGCGAAAAGTTTTATATTCTATAAAAATATATTTTAAATTAAAACAAAATACATTATGCCATATATATCTATTAATATAGAATAGGATATAAAAGAATTATTTGATTTAAATAGAGAGTATATCCACACGGGAATCATAGTCCAAACTCATCTCTTTTAATATAAGTTATATCAATACCAGAATCATAATAAAAATTCATGTGTATTAGTATTTTATACATATATATACACACCTACTAAACAATATTAAGTCATATTCGACATAATACAAACATTTTTTTGCTATGGACTTTCTCGCTCAGTTCGATCTTGTGGAAGAACATATCAATGGATTGTTTTTGTCTTTCAATTAGAAATATATAATATTTGTGGTCTTAATATCAGCATGATGACTATCGTGATTTGCTTTATCATAATTTTTTTCATTATTTTATATAGCTTGTTCCGGTTGAGATGCTTGAAGTTTCAACTCTTATAATGAAGAGAAAATTGATTTGGATGTGTGATAAAAAAAATCTATATAGTGTTTATTAAACCATTCAACAGCAGTCATACACTTATCTACGGTGATATGTGGGAAAATTTTGTTTGCACAAAAAACATAATGCATGGTTACCATGTTCTATTTCGACACATGACTCGTGATTGCATGCTTAAATGGTGTTATAATCTCGAATACAATCATTTCTGTTTAACAGTTGCTAGCCCATGCAGTGTTGACATGCAAGTATGTTTTATGTGACCTAATTTTTATTTCTAAAATTATTATTCACTTTTTTGTGCATTTATTCTTACTAACATCCGTCGCAGATATTTCCTAAAGGATTCTTCAATATAATGAATAATGATCCAACACTGAAGACGAATATCTGTTGGGTCTATTAGATTTAATGATTCAAAACAAGAAAGAATGAAACAATAGGGACTTATTATGACAAGAAGGTATTCTACAAAAGATGGAGAAGGACTTGCTTGCAAAAGAAGATTTATAGTTTAGTCCTTCGTAGTATTCTTGTAAACCCTAAATTTATATTATATAAAGAGATTAAGGGTTAGGGTTTTATTAATATGTACAATGTAGTCGACTAAGAAAAGTGTGTGTGTCTAGGGCGTAAAATATAAACGCCTAGACTAGAGTTGGTTAGAGTTAGTTCATATCCTTCAAGGTTTGAGGTGTCTTAGATCCTCGTTACAGTTAGGTAACAAGTTATATTCTGATTAAATATAATTGGAGGTGATTGGGGAAAAACCTTGTGTCAATAACATATGATGTTCTTATTATTCCGCTGCATATTGTCTGTAGAATATCAATAATCAAAGCATGTATGGTTCTTGTGAATATGGATCAAATAGTAATAAGAGAAGTAGAGAGATGAGGAGAAGTTAGGAGGAATTCCTAGAGAGAGAAAGTGTTGCGAGAAAAAGAGAAATATTAGATTGAGAATAATGGAAGCTCCAACCCTCTCCACATGTGGAGAGGGGTATATATAGTTTCCTACAAAAAAGATAAAAACGCCTACACCCGGGCTGTGGATCAGGCATACAGTGGGTAAAGACCTGTCCTTCTTCCACAATGTTACTTAGACTAAACTAATATCTAACTATCTAATAAACTAACTATGAGCTAACTTAAATGCTATTACATCGGTTAGGTGACCGAGTCTTCTATAGGGATAATTGTATTCCTAACAATCTCCCCCTAAGCGAGGTCACCTTGGAAATTAAGCTCTTTGATCTTTAAGCATTCTTTAGTCTTTGTAGCTCGTAGGTTCTAATTCTTCACTTTTCAGCACACTTTGCACTTCAAGCAATGAACTTGTGATCTTTGGAATCTTCATACTAAGCATGTTCTCATACTGGAACGTCTCAAAGCAGACAGCACGATAGAGTGAATCGGTGAAATGATATTCACGGATTGATGAGAAATTGATTTATAGAAATCACTCGCGTGTCATATGAAAAACATTTTAAGACACGACGAGAGTTTTATACTTTGAATCACATTTCCATCAAAAATACTTTTGTTTGAAAGATTATACACAATCAATGTGCTCGAAAAATTAGTCTGTGAGCACATTGAAAGGTTTTAGCAAAAGTATCCGTCAATCCATATCCTGGAACAAGTTGATTCAATGTTGAATCGCACCATTGTTGCTTTCCAGTTGTCACTTGATCATTGATCCAAGATGGATCTCACATGTCACCTACCAAGAGCTTGAAAGATGTTCGCTCTAGAAGGATTTCCATCGTCATTGTGAATATTTTCATATCACTCGGATGTTCTGGCAATACCACAAGGATAATGCGTAGGACTCTAAATATTTTATCTTATTTTCCACATTATGTGAAACAATAAGCATATTTGGAATGTGTCCTATCGAGATTTATGGATGATCTCTTTGGCTCTAGACTCAATAGTGCGTTTTGATCCGCTCGTGGAGACTGGGGAGGCGTCTCCTGTTTTAGGTATCAACATAGCTCTCAATGAGTGGCAGATACATTGCACAGGGTTCCCCGTGAGAATGAAACAAGCTCTTTTAAGAGAACTTGAGTGGTTGGGAAATTTAGTGCAGTGCGTCACTGGGTCCATGACGTCTTGTCGTCAATACCGGTGTTACCTTAGTAACCACCAGTAGATTATGAATTGAACCCGGTTTCTGCCCTAAGGTTGAATATGTGGAGGGCTATTTTTTTTTCTAGAACCTTGTTGGGTTTGTTCCAGTCCTAGCTCTATCTCAGTCCGCACTCTTCCCTTTCTCACTTTACTCCTTTTTTCAATCATTCCTAAGGACTTCTAATCTAACTAGAGGATTGTCCCTGGGAAGATCCTTCCGGTTCTGGTGGATCATGGGAACTCATACCTAACCTTAACCAACCTTATAACTCCATGCATAAAGATAAATGGTCGGTCTTTGGTATAACTTCCACAAACGCCTTTTGCTCCCCCTCAATATGTGCATTGATATTCGAAAGAGTTTAGCACATATGTGGGAGCACATTTATTGAGTCCAAAAGCTCACATTTGATTATCAGATTTCATATTTAAATCACATTCTCTCCCCCGATCAAAAATTTCAAATCTTTTGAGATTTTTGATCTCAATTGATTTAAGTAATTTAGAAAACGTTTTGGAGAGAAATGTGGTTAGTTTTAATATTTTCTGATAAGAGGAACCTTTTTCTTGCTCCCCCTTAATTTGTGAGGGAGGTTGTTATGTGTCAGATTTGATGAGTTTACAAACGATTTGAAGTTTGAACGAAGACTCTTTGAAAATGTTCTTATTCTGACACATAACCATCACAAATAGTTTTTGTTGCAAGGTTTTTTGTACAAAGTGTGGGGAGTTTTAATGATACATAAAATTTTGAGAAATCATTCTCCCCCTCAATCAATGACGGATGTTAAAACTGAAATATTTTCATAAAATATTAAAGGCATTGATTGAGTGAAAATTTTATCAAACGTTTGAGTTCAATTTGATTTTTTTAATCAAAATCTCATGGTACCACCAAGTTTTGCACAAAATACTTTCCGGAAAAATCATAGAAGGGAAAGTATTTGGCGATAAAAAGAAGATTTCTCTTCTTTGTCAAGAAATAATGCACTGAAGCGTACATTAGATCGAGGATACATGGATATAAAGTAATCAATGCCCAGGTGAACTTCACCCTGTAAAAGGAACAACCGTCTTTTTGGCGACGTGTTTTCCCCATTTTGAAAAACGGGTTGCTATCTGAAGTAATAGCAAACCTTAATTTTGAAGTCCGGGTTGTAGCCTGAAATGACTACAAGCCATAATTTTGAAGAATATTTTGAGGAACGACATGTTTTGGAAAAAAAACTTTATTTGAAACCGAAAAACTCTTGTTCAAGCATATGTATGATTCCGTGTCATTATTGAATGACATTTCTAGAAACGTACATAATATTGATTACAAAAGAGACATGTCGTAAGAAGAATATTTTTGTATTTTATATGATTTTTCAGATTTTTATGATTTTTTATAGGTTTTATATCTTTCTATTTACCTATTGGTATAAGATATGTACAAAGGATACCAAACAGTTTAATGAGATGTTGACATGAGCATCAAAATGAGATTATCGTTCAGCTCGTTGTAGGAGTATGTAGTCAACATCTCTTAAACTTTTACCACCAAAGCTTTCGAGGCTCCTAAATAATCGTCTGAATCCGTAGTTGCCATGATATAATCTTAAACGGGATTTTACAACTCTTGTGACTTAAACCGAGAGATTGAGTCTTTCCCGGGATTTTACTAAAGTTAACAAGAGAAACCGAAAGATGTAATATGCGAGTTAGACTTAGAGTGGGATCTTGGATAAGTCACAATTAGCACTAAATGTCAAGTCGCGACAAGTCAAGTTACAATAGATCCGATCGTAATAAGTCAAGCCGTGAAGATTAACTCACAACGTCCAATTACAATCAGACTAATCGAAACGACTTAAGTCACAACAATTCACCAAACACAAGTAGTTAACAAATCACTAGAATCTCACAACTGAGTTAATCGCTAGACACCCACCAAATCGATGAATATTTTACCTCCTCAATGTGAAGCTACTTTGGTAGCTTCCCCCCAAACCGACAATCATCTTCATGAGACCACTTCCTCAAGTAGCACTGAAGTGATGTAAACAGTCTCATTGTATGAAGCTCAGAAACCCAAAGAAAACGATAACACCGAAGTAACAGGATGAACCACGGATCATCTCTGCGGTTATCAATCCCGGAATGTATGATGAAGCCCGATCACATGACCCTGTTCTACATCCCCAATGTACACATTACTTTTGAGGTTTGGAGCAGTTGTCTATTAGGGGGAATCAGATATCAACATCTTCATTTAACTAAATGCTTTCCAGTTATCTTACACATGCCAACTCAATCCATATTGTACGCATGTATCCAACACAAGAAGAAACGATGACACCAAAGTAACAGGTTGAAGCACTGATCATCTCTGCGGATATCACCTCCGGAATATATGATTAAGCCCGATCACGTGAACCTGTTGCGCATCCTTGATGTACACATATCTCTCCCCATGATGGTTGCGATCTTATCGGAATCAGCATAACAATGTGTACATGAAACATTAACCAGAAGCACTTTACCATAACTCTTATAAGCTCATATGAAGATGTCAATAAGCAATATCATCTCACGTTCCACATATCCTTCTCATATTTCTTCCCACTGAAATCTGAATTAATTCACACCATAAGTATCAAAAGACCACTTCCCCTACGTAGTTAGAATAATACACCAAACGCTGCGAGTTAAGACATTGAGTTTCTCTACGGTTATGACATATGTCTTCCCGGGATAACTTCAATTAAGAAAAATCATTATGTTAATCTCGTGTACTCGTTATGCATTCAGATGTATGTCTCCTTCCCCCTTGCTGGTTTTGATACATCAGAATCAACAACAACTTTTACGCACATCTACTTGAAATATTGAGAAGAACCAAATAAGCTAAAATGTATCTAGTGAGAATCAACTGCTATAAAAACGCTCACTAATTGGGTTAATCCTCCCTCCCAATTAATAAGCCCATAAGTGTACTTGCTCCCTCCCAAACTGACGACCCGTTTGAAATAACATTGATGCATGTTGAAGAAGTATCTCTCAATTCTGCCCAAAATGTCTTCAGTCTCTTATCATGTCATCCACAACGTAAAGTGGATCAAAGACTGATAATCTGTAGCTTCTTCATGGGTTTGTTTGGGGAACGACAATTCGACATTTTCAACTCACTTAGAATGTTTCCAGTTCTTTGATAAAAGCCCAGATGTACACATTTCTCCCTCCATAATGATGACGATCACTCGGAATCATCATAACTGTGTGTACATAAACATATCAACTGGAAGCAACACACAAATCACTACCCTATGAGTAGATGTCGATAACAATTCTCTTCAACAATTCACTGTAGATCAACCCCTAATTAAACCTCTTTTCACTTCCACTGGCTAATAGTAAACGACCACGTATGGAGAAAACCCGATATACCAAACTTGAAACTGAAGTAGAGTTCCCCGCTCTTGTGTCTTAAGCTTGCACTAATGTTGGAAGAACGGTGTAGAGAATTTATACTCCAAGCAAATCTCTAAGTACTCACTACCCAACCAAAGCATGAGACATTACCACCTCTTGCAATTATCCACAACGACATCGGCGTGTGACACTGAGTACTACAACGTAACTCCTTAAAGTGATAGTTAACCAAGTCTTCAACCATCCACCTCAACTGCTGGTAACTAGATAAACCAAGTCTTTAACTTAAATCTAAAGCACGAGCAAGTTATCGTTGAAAGTCATACATCCAACCACCCCGACTTCAAGATAAACTAAGATCACGCCTTTGTGAAAGTCAACTTCAATCTCAAATATGTGATACCCAATCAACTCCGTAGTCACAATTAGTCTTCCTTAGTTAGTGGAACATTTGGTGTTGGAGGAGAAGAGAGTCATTTCACGCATCAATCAACATGTATTTTATTCACACTTCTCCCCCTCAAATATTGCATATGAGGATGCGATTTTTGATCGAGTGGATAATAACAAAAATAATCTGATGAAGGTAATCCACTTGAAGACTGAACAAGCGTGGAACAATTATGAGGTTTGTTGATGAGAATGGTCAGAAGCAAGAACATATCTCTTCTTCAAAAGATAAAGCGCACTTAAGCGTACACTTTTCTTTTCTTTGATGAACGGGGCCTGAAGTGATGTCAGCAGATGCCATAATGATGAAGTTGAAGACCGAGGCTTGAACTGATGTGTTCAAACATCATAGCCGTTGAAGAACGAGGCCTAAACTGAAGTATTCAGACGTCATAGTGAACATACATCAACATTGACCTTCTATACCTCCTGAGGTAGGAGATATGCTTGCTTTAGGCCTCCAGACTTTGAGTCTTCTCGTGTGGTGAATGATTGATGTACCTACAATAGAGTGAGGACTACCTACACTAACATAACAAACTTGATTGCATATATATGGGTTAGTGACATTGGTATCCAAACCCTTGGGGGTTTCACGGTCAACCATGGCATTGCCATCACTAAGCACCTTTCCGGTAGGTATCCACTTAAGTCCAACGTACTTAAAAATTCTACCAGTTGGAATCCACTTATGGCAAGGTCTAGAATTACTAAGCTTCTTATGCATAGTGGACGGCTTATCGATATTCCTAGACTCCAAAGATTTCGCAGTTTGTATCCACCTAGGAGAAGTTTTAGGTATGTTTCACTTCTTATGCATTGAAGATGACTTACTATAAATCCTAGACTTCGTAGGTTGAACCTTAGCAATGTTCCTCAATAAACTAAGAGGCATCCTACAAGGTTGTGAGCCTAAGATACCATCCTTTTGAAGTAGTGCCCTTTTCCTAGCCTTTTCTAGATCATAGTTCTTGTGCAAGTCACTAATATCATAAGAGTTTTGAATCTTAATGCTTGGTTTTGAAACTGTTTTTGAACTAATCCTAGAGGAGCTAGCTGTAGGGGTAACTACTTGTTGAGGCTTAGCAGAACTAGAAGCAATAATCTTAGGCAAATAATGCGGAGTGACTAGTTTTGACAAAACTTGTTCCGCATCAACTTGGGAGGCAAACCGTGTTTTTGAAAATTTTGGACGTTTAGATCTAAACGCAGTCGGTTGTCTAACAACTGATTGGTTTCTATTCGATTGTAAAACTGGTTTCCCCAAGATTGATGGTTTTGCAAACTTAGTATTCACACTATCTCCTATTGCTTTTCTAAGCTCATTTTTTAATGATGTAATAGTGAAACCCTTTTCCAGAAGTTGAGCTTTGAATTCATCATTTTTGGCAATGAAAGAGGTTGTTAGTTCTATCGACTTAGTTCTCATTTCTTTGATTGAATCACTCAGTTCATTACAATGAATTTTCAAAGACTCATTTTCATCAAGTAATTTAGCCACATTATGTTCTAATTCAATAACATCGCAGTCATGTTTAACCTTAACTTCATTGCACATATCACACAACTCAATAATCCATTTTTTCAGGTTGTTGATTGTCAAGTTTTTGGTTTCTAGCTGAGCTTTCAAATCATTTATCAAAAAGAATTCTCTGAAATCAGGAAGTTCTGGATTTTTACATGGTTGGTTAGGTTGAAGACTTTCTTCCTTTTGTTGCATTGCGATTTCAAGTGAAATACAATGTTTTTCAAGTTGTAAAAATCTATTTGAAAGTTCATTAAACACTTCTTTATCAACCATATCATTTGATTTGAAAGACTCAGCCGTAAACAAAGAACTTGACACATCAGCATGTTCAGCATACTAATCATTTTCTCCCCCTTTATGATTCATATTTGTTGAATCAGAAATGATATTGTTATCAGTCTTTTCCAACAAATATGTGTCATAAGTGAGTTTAATTTGATCAGTATGATGTCGATCATTAAGAAGCACATTACTTTGATCAGTTAGGGGTACCTCAGCACATGATATTTGTTCTTTTACAGGTGTGAAATCTGCATTCATGTCATGTGTAACAAGATTCAATGAACTACAGGTGGTGTCAAGCGTATCAGTCTCTGATCCTTTGCATATCGTGGCAACTGATCCAACATCCGATGCATTACCCGAATTACCAAAACCATCACATGATTGCACCCGACATGCCTTCACCTTGTCATCATACTTAAGATTGTGCTGTGGTCTTTCCTCAATGTACTTCTTAACATTACCCATGAGTTGGACTAATGTGTCTCTGAACGTGTCAACCTCAATTCCCGTGTGATCAGCAAAACACTTTAATGTCATCTGACTTTCATAGTCATAAACCAGAGTGAATTTCGAATTGATGAACTTATGTAGTTGTTTGTTGATCACACAGAGGGCAACCAAGGATCCAATATTGGAAGGTTCTGCTTGGTCAAGTTGTTGTCGTAATTGATCTAAATTAAGAATCATTGTGTCTGTGAAAGTCTGAACATCTTGACCGAAGAGAGTTGCAAATGCACGTTCAAATCCCATCTTGAATCCAGTTCCCTCTAAAAGTGTCGAGAGGTGTGAATGAAGTTGTCGAAAACATTCTATGTAGCTTTCATTTGCATTGTGAAGCACTTGTAGTGGTTGTAGAAGCTCTCTCTCTTGCGAATTTGAGCACAAAGATTCCATTCCCTCAATATCAGACTCAAAGCCGTTAGTCTGTTGACCATTTTCATAAATCTTATGGTCTTCAACCAAGTCATACAATTTGAGTATCTCAGATATGACAGAATCCGAAGAATTTGACATGATAGGAGCACGCACGGGATTTTACAATTCTATGATTTAAACCGAGAAATAGGTTCTTTCGCGGGATTTTACAAAATCAAGAAAAAACCATGGTAAAGAAGGATTGTTGATGACGAGAAGAAGGATGAGGTCTTGTAGAAAATAAAGGAGTGAGATTGAGTCTTCAAATGAGTCTATGTAAGTCGCTTACGCTTTCACAATAACTAGCACAAAAGATATATCCACACGAATCCAAATAATCTCAACCCCGGATTCTTGAATCTTAATAAAAACCGTGACCAAAGCTATTTCAACAATTTAGCTCCAACGAGTATAAATAAATCCGAAATGCAAATTGATTATACAAGTTAGTAAACAAACTTTTGTCCCATGAATAACACAAGTATTCGTTCCTTGTTAGCCCACACAGTCCAATCGATCAGAAGATTCTAGGCCCAAAAGCACAAGTCCAACAGTAGCCTAAGCAATTAAGTCCGGTACAAATCCTTTAGACAAGTAAATGCAACCCTAAAAACTCGCAATAAAATACTCCTGAACACACTTTGCACAAATAATCAGTAACCCTAATAGTCCTTAACACAAAATAGCGCAGTCACAAAAAAAAAAATCCTCTCACCCAACTTTCTTAAATAAAAAAAATGAACACCGATCTCCCTTGTGTAACTTATCCGAATAACAAACACAACAATCTCCTCAGATTATGAGAGATGAATCAACTCCCTCTCCTGTCTTGTAAACATGAATCGTCCCTTATCTTGTTTCCAGCAGCAAAAGAAAAAGCTTCACGATTTTGATATGGGATCAAAGTAGGTTTGGTTTGATGTAAAATGTTTTATGTGTTGTCTAACCGAAAGAAGAGACGAATGAAACATCCTTGTTTTGTTCGTTCCTTATAATTTTCGAATATAAAGAAAGAAGTTAACCTTCTTAAAAGATCTATGAAGAAAAAAATCTCTTGTAGTATTGTTCGAACACTAAACTTTGTTTGCACAAAGAGATTAATCTGAGATCTAATCGTTTAATAATGTTTCAACCTTTCTTGTTATACGAATCAAGGTCAGAAAAATATATCATCGTACTTGTTTCTTTTTGTTAACCGAATGAAAGGTTACTCAAAACTGTTATGTACTTGGGTTTATCTTCTCAATTTTTTCAGATATAGAAAGAGGTTCAAACTTCTCACACTGATCTGTGATGAATCTCACATGTGACTTAGTTCAGTGAATGACTTATCTTGTATTCACAAGGAGAAACTGAGATCCTTGATTAACTTTATAATCGATACTGGTTGTAGTGTAGTTAGAGATTGTTGATGTTGTATCTTGCTTACACCGAATGAGAGTATGTGCCAAACTTGTTTAGTTCTTTTCTTTGTTGATCAGCTCGAATCAAGGTTAGTATGAAAACTAACCGCAAGACAGACCAAACGCAAGAGAAAATAAATCGAAACTTGAAATTGCAAAAGTTAATCGCTGGACCAAATTAATCACAGGATTTTGGAATTAATCGCTATCAATAAACCAAGAGTTAATTGCAAGTTAGATTTAAACGCTACCAGAAAAAGGTAAACGCGAAAAACTGTGAGATAAGCGCAGCACATAAGACGAAATAGTCACTTTTGTCCTTTTTGACTTCTTACACTTTTAACATAAACTGCCAAACAAAAAGTACTTGCAAAGAAATAAGACTTAATCGTAGGTAAGAAATAAAAGGATGGCAGCAACGAAAAAACAAACTAAGACTATCAAATCTTATAAAAACCACAACTTTTTCCAAACAAACATTTGTTTAGGCGACAATTATTTTTTATTTTTCTTTCGAACCAGTTATATCCAAAGTGTACAAAGCAAATAAGGTAAGTGAAATTTAATAAAACCAATTCGAACTAAGAAAAAAACACAAGAACTAATTCGACCCAAGAACCACAATAAGAACCAATAAAAAAAAACGTGCACAAGCAATCCCAAGAATGTAACCTTGGCTCTTGATACCAATTGTAGAATATCAATAATCAAAGCATGTATGGTTCTTCTGAATATGGATCAAATAGTAATAAGAGAAGTAGAGAGATGAGGAAAAGTTGGGAGGAATTCCTAGAGAGAGAAAGTGTTGAGAGAAAAAGAGAAATATTAGATTGAGAATAATGGAAGCTCCAACCCTCTCCACATGTGGAGAGGGGTATATATAGTTTCCTACAAAAAAGATAAAAACGCCCACACCCGGGCTGTGGATCAGGCATACAGTGGGTAAAGACCCGTCCTTCTTCCACGATGTTACTTGGACTAAACTAATATCTAACTATCTAATAAACTAACTATGAGCTAACTTAAATGCTATTACATCAGTTAGGTAACCGAGTCTTCTATAGGAATAATTGTATTCCTAACATTGTCTATGTTATTGTTAACCCTAGAGGCTCAAAAGGATCCATGGAGTCTAACAAACTTCACAATATCCATACACCAAATAGTTATTTCGATATTGACGGTCTAATCATTGATGATATTGTTTATGGATTTGAGGGCGTTGAATGATGCATGTTATATGCATGGGAAGGAATTTTTGATGGCCAAAAAAATGATTTTATGTCATATTGGTGACATGAAGTTTCGTTTATGTTTGTTTAACAGAGGAGGTATTGAAATCAATGGCCACGACTTACTTAACGAAGGTGAAAACTTTGTTCTTGGGGTCAGTCCCTTTAATGTTGATATAAATAATTGACTAAAAACGCTATTCATATCTTTTGATATCTCTATGTTTTAATAATCACAAAACGAAAACCCATCAAACCAAAGATCATGACGTAAACAAGTATTTAGTAGTAAACACCCACTTTCACCATCTAATCACTTAAGGTATGAATAAACAAAATGTCTAATGCATTATAAGATCAAAGGAACATTCTTGTTAATCACTAGACTTTTATAAAATGTCACAAAATATTTTATATCTTTTATAAGACATTTTTGGAGTTAAAAGAATATGTTTAATTCATTACAAATTTATGAATTCAAATTTTTAACCAAAAATGGCAAATCTAATCCAGAAAAATTTTGCTCACAAAAGGACAAGAAAATCAAATGTTCAGGAGGGCGGCCCCCTTAATTATACTAGGCGGCCCCCTTAATTATTAAGGGGACCACCCCCTAATTAAGGGGACCGACACGCTCCAGAACAGTGTTTTCTGGCCCTTTAAATACTGGATCATTCCACATATTTTTCTCACCTTTTTGCACTAAAAACTTTCTGATTCAAACCTCCATCTCTATCTCAAAAATCCTTTGATCATATAATTCATAAGTCTTTGTTTCTAAGTGATCCAAAGCTTCATCCACTCAAGTGCAAAGAGAAGAATACTTCTATCTATCAAGACTAGAAGTATTACAACTTAGTATCATCTTGCTATCTAAGTTGTTTGATCATTTCATCTTGTAAATCATTCATTCTTTGGTGTATAAAGTGTATATATTGGTTGGCTAGATTTAGATATAGGATCTAGATTTGTTGAAGGTGTGAAGTGGTACTAGAAGTGAAGATGTTGGATCGAAATACTCTGACCAAACTACTTTGTAGCTTGTAAGGGTTTAACAATATTGAGTAAACTCAACACTATTAATATTGAAACACTGTTTTACCATGTAAAGTATGCGGAATCTACTAACACAAAGCTTAAGAAGAACTTTTATATTAACCAAACTTTGAACCTGCTTTGTTACACAGATTCACTAACAATCCCTAACTATTTATCAACTTAGATTGATTCTAAAACTTATGAGAACTTCTCTAAAACTTGTATCGACTAATACCTCTTAAGGCTCTTTATATAGATAACCTTAAGTCGGTTTACAACATATAATACTTGAACGACAAGTCATTATCCCTAACTAATTCTAGAATATTCATTCAATATTACACATTAATCCTTATCTAATATTGCACACCAGTCCTTGTTTCCTTCGAAGTACTTTAAACATTCTTCAATAACAGCAGTACTTTGACTTTTTCCTTTAGCAGTACTTTGACTTTATTCTTCATGCAGCAGTACTTTGACATCCAGAAGTACTTTGATATTTTATATCCCAACAATCCTCCCCTAACTTGAACTCCACTTGCTTGATTTCAAGTTTCTTTTTTATCTTTAATCTTCAGATCTTTAATCATTCAGAAAGATTGTTTCTTTATTTCTTTATCTTCTATCTGTCATGTGTCAAAGTACTCTTCATCAGCATCTTGTCTTTCAATATATCTTCTCAGCAACTCAGCAACATTTTGGTACAGTGATCATCCAATCTTAAAAGTTTCATACTATTCTCATCACTTCCAGGTGTGTTAACTCCTGTGAGAGGTGAATCATTGAAAATTATGATTTTTAGCAAATCATCAACTATCAACGGATTTGATTAGTCTTTACCAATAGCCGTTTGCTATGGACTAGCCAACTCTTGATCACTTAGAGTATGGTGAGTTAATAACCATATAGTTTTTGGTAAACTATCAACCATAAACGGATTTGATTATCACATCAGAGTCGTACCCTCATGATGAGTCAAACTCTTTCTTGTCTATTAAACATGGTGAGTTGATTACCATTTGTTGTGTAGTATAGATACTAACACCATGTGTTGTTTTTCAAATCCTTTTTCCTTTTCTTTTAAACATCAAAACATTTTATTTTTTATTTTAAAGGACTTATACTGGTTTATATCAGCAAGCAGTACTTTGTTAAAGTACTGTTTGTTTTTGCAATACTTTGAAAAATACTTTATTTTACAAAACAAATCATACCAGTATTATGCAATATTACTCTTCAGACTTGATCCATCTGATAAATAGCTTGATAACATCCAAAGCTACTTCAGATTCATCTTCAAGTTCCATTCCATGATCCAGCATTCTGAGCATAATTTCTCTAATCAATGGATATCTCCTCTCAGCCAACATATGAATCATGGTACCATCTTCCATCTCTAGTGTATGAACTCCTAATGACTCAAAGAATCTCCATCTTGTTATTTCCCAATTCTCTTGATCATTTCACAGAGGATCAACACTTGTTTCTTCAGTTTCCTAGATGGTAATTAAGTCTCCAAGCAAAATTAATCCCACTTCTAAAGCTTCAATCTCTGCATAGTATGTCTGCACTTGCACATATAAGTCATACAAATCTGCCCTTGTAATACAATGCAACACATCACATAACATATTGAATGTTGTGAAGCTTTCATCTTCTCTGTGGATCATAAAATAATTCCCTTCTTTTGATTCAACCACAGAAAATGAGATTATCTTGGACTTCTTTCCAGAATCTTCAATCTTCTTATTCTCAAAGTCAACAACTCTGAAATAATTTCTAAGTTCATCAACTGTGTCTTCATGAATCATCTTCAGCCTTTTTAACAGTTGATCATCTTGAGCTAATTTCTTTCTTTTCAATCTCCTTTGCTCAGCTTGTTCCTTTCTGATATCTTCTAATTTCTTTTTTCTATCAACTTCCATGGGCACAAAGTTTTCTACTTCTTTTCTGATATCTTCTTGTACTTTATCCCACAGAGCTTTCACTTCTAGATACCTTTGTTTATGTAAATTCTTGTATCCCTTTCTTCTCCAGAAACTTATCATCTAGTTCCTTTCCTGAGCTTTAGTCATTGGCTTCTTTGTAATTGGCCTACTAACCTCTGCCAAATACTCAGCATCATATTCAGCTTGTTGCTTTCTAGCAAGCACTAAATCTTTTGCAATCTCTAATTCTCTAATCTGAGCAATAGAAAATTTCTTCTTTTTCTTCTTAGTATCTTTCTGAACCTTGATCCCTTTCCCTTTATCCTTTGGATCTAGCTCTTCTGATTCAGAAGTACTTTCAACATCTGGCTCAGAAATATGTATTCCTCCAGTAGGTCTTCTCAAATTCATCATAACTTGAGCAATTGTTTCATCATCACTTGCAGTATGTACTCTTACTTCTTCTTGCTGTACAAGAGTAGAAGGACCAGCTTCATCTTCATAATTCTTTGTAGAAGGTCCAGCTGCAGTGACTCCACTTTCATCAAAGTTCCTAGAAGAAGTACCTTGTTCAGCAGTACCTTGCAGACTTATGTTTTCTGCAGCAGTACTTTGAACACCAGCACTTTGAATGTTCTGTGCATCTACATCATTTTCTTGCTCAGCATCTTCTTGCTCATTCTCTTTCTCTTGTGCAATATTTTCATCTTCTTGTGCAATATTCATATCTTCTTCGATATAGTTTTCTGGTTCAAAAGTCTTTGGTCTTTCTGGATATTGCCACAAATGAGCATCTTTTGAATATTTAACCTCAACATCATCTTTATCCAAATTCTCATCTTGATTCCTCCCCAATTTGGTTAATGATGACCTCCTATGCTTCTTCTTGGATTTAGAAGACTTCTTTGAAGATTTTGACTTTGGCTTCTGAGACTGCTTCTTTTCTTTCACATAAAGCCTAAAATTCTGAACAAGAGGCCAAACAAATTTCTTCAATCTTCTGAACTTCCTTCTTAGCTTCTTGATTTCTGCAGCTTGAGCATTAACAGTTGTCTTCACCTTCTCCAATTCCTTAGCCAAATTAGAAGTACTCACAGCACCTTCAATTCCCTCATCTCCTCCAAGTGTTTGAAGCCCACCTGTGGAAGTATAATCATTGGGAGTAGGTACCTGTGAATCCACTGAAGCAGTACCTTTAGAAGAAGTACTTTGTGGAGAAGTACCTTGAGCAGAAACAGATGTATCCAAGGAAGCTGACACTGAGGGAGTCCTTTCACTTGAAACAACATGCTGAGGGGAAACAATAGGTGGTGTAGGTGTATGTACTGAAGTAGAATGCTCAGCAGAATCAGGTTGATCATCATTATTAGAATGTGCAGAACCACTATTGTCTTCTTCATCCCTAACAACTTGAGCAACCTCTAACATATAAGCATTTAGAGGTGTATTCCTACCCTAAAAATTTACTCCCTTATGAGACATAAAAGTGAACACTTTAGGTGGCATCCTAATGGTAGGTACATAATCCTGAGGTTTGGGTATCCCATCTAATGGATTCTCTAAAAGCAATTGAACAAATCTAGGATACATGAGAAAGGGTTTGCCAGCCTTAATATGATTAAGCATACCTTCAAGGATCATGTATGAGAAATTGAAAGGTTGATTTGTAATAAGACCAACAAAAGCAGAAGCTATGGAATGGCTAAACTGATCCCAAGCAGTACTCTTTGGACTCAAACAATGAAGCAAAACATGAATAAGAAATTTCCAATGAGGACTAACCATAGCCTTCTAAAAAGTAAGCTTAGTCAAAGGACCTTCATACCCAATGTCTCTGAGTGTGTTCCAAATCTCTTGTTTTCCAAACAAAACAGAGCCTCCTTCATCATCAAATAACAGAGCCTCTCTGATTGAAGCTTCTGTGACACGAATAGCTCTCCCAGCAACTGTAGCAGTAATGATATCCTCTCCATCTTCAACCTGTGACCTTGCTGTATCCAAAAAAGCTTGAATCCAAGGTCCAATAATCTCTGGGTTGACTAGGATTGAGTAACAGATGTTGGTTCCAGTGAGAAAGTCAATAATACCATAAAAGTCAAGGTTATCTTGGGTTTTCTCAAGGTTTGCTATCATGTTGTGTTTGGTGTTGGTACGTCGATTAGCCATGGTGATTAGGGTTAGAGTAAGAAAAGTTATGATCGATGTAAAGTAGGAATGAGTTTATATAACAAGAAAGGTGAATAAAAAGAAAAGATATGAGGTTTATATTAGGATAAGATACAAAAAATCACGGTTAATTAATAATTTTACCGTTATTTTTGGAAGTAATTATACCCATATCTTTCGAAAGTTTGTTAGCCGCAAATCTGACCGTTGGAACAATATCTGACACGTCAGCGAACCCTTTAATAACACCAAGCAGTACGTTCCATAAAATATGGAGCAGTACCTTCCGTTATAAACTCACACAGTATGTTGACCAAAGTACTTTCCCAAAAAAAATCTTGAATGTTGACCATTTGACCAAAATATCTTTGAAAGTCAACCTTGATTAATGACTATCTCCCCAAATTAAATCCCAAAGCTACCATGGTAAGTGAACATCAATACACTTCATTAAATGCCCATGTACCTTTATTTTGCTTATAAAAGCAACTTTACCAACAACAACTTGCAGTCATCTTTTCTTTCTTTAACATAACACAAAAAACTAGTAAGCACAATGAGTCACATTCCAATTGTGAACATCTCTTCAGACTCAGATGGCACCACTGATTCAGAGATAAGTTACTACTATGATTCTGAGTTTGAAGATCCAGGATGGTCAGATTATTTTCCTCCTCACGTACAGTGGATGGGACTCCAAGAATCTTCCTCAACAAGAAGTGCTGCCAACTCTACCATAACTGATGCAGGTAGTACTACCAACAAAAATCCCAAGAAGAAGAAAGTTGTCCCTGGTTCATCTCTGGCTAATGAGCTTCCACATGCTTTGACTCAAGCCCTGGAATCAGCAATTCAGAACATGAAGTGGCCTGCTCCAAGGAAAGAGAGACCTCCCAAACAGGTTCTTGGCCTGGCTTGCCCAAGAAAGCAGGCTTCTTTTGATGACAAGAGAAAAACTGCTTGTTGGATCGTTGTAGCTCGAGGTTGTTTAGACCTCATAGGATCTAGGGCAAACAATAACAATGATAATAACAATATGCAGCGGAATAGAATGAATCAAAGTTATTGACACAAGGTTTTTCCCAATCACCTCCAATATGTATTTGATCAGAATACAACGTATTACCTAAGTGTAATAGGGATCTAAGAACTCTCAGACCTTGGAGGAATACGAACTAACTCTAACCAACTCTAGTCTAGGCGTTTATAATGCACGCCCTAGAAACACACACCTTTAGTAATCGACTACATTATGGAAGACTTAATTAAAACCTATACCCTACGTCTCTTTATATAGAGAGATATTAGGGTTTACAAAGAATATTCTAAATAATAAAAAGATCCGTAGTAATCTTTTTCTTGCATTTGAAGTTTCATCCTTTGTTATCTTTAGCCCTTCTTGTTTCATTCTTTTATTTATTTTGTCACATCAAATCAAGAATCCCAACAATCTTCCCCTATTTGATGATGACAAAACAAACAAAGTCGTGTACGAACTTCCCTAGGCGAAGTAGAGAAGTTGAGATGTAGACATCTCCCTGAATGAAACAAGTATTATCTTCCCCTTAAGCCATGCCATGCCACCACAATATTTCTTCCCCTTTTTGTTATCAACAAATAGAGAATGAATAAACCGTAGAAACTTCCCCTCGAGTGATGCATGTACATAAAATGATTCTTCAAATCTGTAGGCTTTATATAATGATCACTGATGAAGAAAACTGAGTATGACGAATTTGATGAAGAAGTTGAATAACCCAAACTTGTGTCTTATGTCTTGTACTAACCACGTGACTCCAAACTTATACCCAAAACTGAATATATAAGTAGACCGCAATCTCTTGACCAAATCCTCATCTTCAATGAGACACTGAGCACTACAATGTAACTCCTTTAAGTGATAGTTAACTAGGTCTTCGTCCATCCTCCCCTTGACCTATGAGAACTAGATTTATCAAGCTGTTGTCACCACCTTTTAAAACAGACAAGTTATCTTCAAAGTGTAACACCCACTTTGAGATATGATAAGAACACAAACCTGTGAAACTCAACTACAACATCAAATAAATGATATTCAACCTTCTTCGTAATCAATTAATACAATAAGAACAAGCCTTTAATCTTTTAAGAACAATAACCAAAAACCTTCTTGTGTGTGTAAACCAACAAACATACGTACTTCCCCTCACTACTCTTAAAACAGCAAAACGCAGCAGTAGGAACAATTTATATCGAGCAGCAGTGTGCTAGCAGCAGAGTAACAAAAGCTAGCAGCAGATTGAAAATTCCCAGCAGCAGAGTATTACGAGAGCAGTAGAGTCAAAATACGACAGCAGTAGAATCATAAAGCTAGCAGCAGAGTCAAACGTGTAGCAGCAGAGTGAATAACGTAGCAGCAGAATCAAATAACTATCAGCAGAATCAGAATTCTCAGCAGCAGAGTTTTTCGAGAATAACATACTACTAATAGCGATTAGGGTTTAGTGAATAACGTGACTTTTACAATCAGAATCATAGTCGTCTTTTTTTTTTTTTTTTTTTTTTTTTTTTTTTTTTTTTTTTTTTTTTTTTAAGTATAAAGACAACACTTCAAAGTGTCGCGAAAACCCTAAAATCACCAAAAATCACTCATACACCTTCATAACTGCTTTCTTTCATGAATTCTTCAATACCAAACAATATATAACCAACTTCTATGATGAATTTATGCAATAGAAACCAAAATCAAAGAAGTTGATATAAAGAAAACCCTTAAAAATTCGACTTACTTACTATTCTGCAGCAGCTTTTTAGAAAAATCATATCTTTTTACTGGGAGCTCAGATCAAAGATCCCTCCGGTGGAACTCTTCCTTGTCATGTAGAGAACCTCCAGTAAAAAATTCAGCCCGATCCAACGGTTAACGAAGGAGATATCGCGCCTTGAAAACTGACCTGCAGTGAATTACGAAAATTGAACCCAAAGTCGATTTTCAGCATCATACTTCGACTAAAAACCTTGTGAATCCCTAGGTAACGAGCTCCCCAAGCTCTGATACCACCTGTTGGATCGTTGTAGCTCGAGGTTGTTTAGACCTCATAGGATCTAGGGCAAACAATAACAATGATAATAACAATATGCAGCGGAATAGAATGAATCAAAGTTATTGACACAAGGTTTTTCCCAATCACCTCCAATATGTATTTGATCAGAATACAACGTATTACCTAAGTGTAATAGGGATCTAAGAACTCTCAGACCTTGGAGGAATACGAACTAACTCTAACCAACTCTAGTCTAGGCGTTTATAATGCACGCCCTAGAAACACACACCTTTAGTAATCGACTACATTATGGAAGACTTAATTAAAACCTATACCCTACGTCTCTTTATATAGAGAGATATTAGGGTTTACAAAGAATATTCTAAATAATAAAAAGATCCGTAGTAATCTTTTTCTTGCATTTGAAGTTTCATCCTTTGTTATCTTTAGCCCTTCTTGTTTCATTCTTTTATTTATTTTGTCACATCAAATCAAGAATCCCAACACTGCTCAAAAGGGAAAGCATAGCTATGAGGGCAAGGGAAAAAGGCCTATGGAGTAGGTGTGGGAAGCTTGGTAGTAGGTTGTGATAGTTGGTGGTTGGTGTAGTCTTGTGTTTTCTGTGTCTTGGTAACAACCATGATGTTGTAGAAACTTTCTGAATGGTTGTTGTAATAACTTTGAATGATGAATAAACATTTGTCTTTTGAATGATACATGTAGCCTCCCCTTAAATAATGACTAACTAATAATTACTAATGCCTCCCCTCAAAAATAGCTTACATATTAATCATGCCAATACTCACAACCAAGAAGGTAAATCTTGAAACATCAAAGCCCTTTGTGAGTAGATCTGCTACATTATCATCAGTATGAACTTTAACCACATTGATAAGCCTGTGTTCATAGCAATCTCTTATAAAGTGATGTCTAATCTGAATGTGCTTGGTTTTGGAATGATACAATGGATTCTTGACAATACAGATAGTACTCTCATTATCAATGTTGATAGGAGTATTCTTGAAATTGAATCCATAATCCAAAAGCTGATTCTGCAACCAAAGTACTTGTGCACAACAACTTGCAGCAGCTACATACTCTGCTTCAGTGGAAGAAGTTGCTGCAATTATTTGCTTCTTACATTGCCATGACACTAATCTGCTTCCAAGGTACTGGCATCCTCCAGTTGTGGATCTTCTGTCATAGTTATCTCCAGCATAATCACTATCTGAAAAAGCTTGGAGATGGAAAGGTGAATCTCTAGGATACCATAAGCCTAGCTTAGGTTGTTGCCTAAGATACCTAAAAATTCTCTTGACAGCATTCAAGTCAGATGCCTTTGGATTAACTTGATGTCTTGCACATAAACATACAACAAAAGTTATATCATGTCTTGATGCAGTTAAATACATGAGACTTCCTATCATAGACCTGTATAAGGTGACATCAACATCTTCTCCTTCTTCATCTTTTCCCAAAGGTTTGTTAGTATCCACTGGTGTAGATGTAGGCCTAACAGTTGTGAAATTGAATCTCTTAAGAATATCTGCAACATACTTATCTTGACAAATGTATATTCCACTGCTTGACTGTTGCACTTGAAGTCCCAAGAAGAAGGTTAATTCTCCCATTGAACTCATCTGAAACTCTTTCTGCATAAGATCTTCAAATTCTTTGACCATAGATTGCCTAGTAGCACCAAAAATAATGTCATCTACATACACTTGGACAAGCATGATATCCTTCTTATCTCTCTTGATAAACAAAGTCTTGTCAATAGCTCCTCTTCTATAACCATGTTGTAGTAGAAAATTGGAAAGTCTTTCATACCATGCTCTTGGAGCTTGATGAAGGCCATACAGAGCCTTGATTACCTTGTAGACTTTGTGTGGGTGTGCAGGGTCTTCAAAACCAGGAGGCTGTTTTACATAAACTTCTTCAGTGATTTTGCCATATAGAAAAGTACTTTTAACATCCATTTGATATACAGGGAATCCCATATAAGATGCAAAAGACAAAAATAGCCTTATGGCTTCAAGCCTTGCCACAAGAGCAAAAACTTCATCATAGTCTACTCCTTCTTCCTGTCTATATCCTTGAGCCACTAATCTTGCCTTGTTTTTGATAACATTCCCTCTTTCATCTCTTTTTACTCTGAAGACCCATTTAGTTCCAATAAGTTTCTTTCCATCAGGTAAATCACATAATACCCAAACTTCTTGAAGTTTAAACTGTAGGAGTTCTTCTTGCATAGCTTCCACCCAGCTTTCCTTGGCTAATGCTTGTTTAATATTCTTGGGCTCTTCCTGAGATAGAAAACAAGCAAATAAACACAACTTCTGATCCTTGTCTTGTAGATAAAACTAAGTAAAGAAGTATGTTGTTGAGACATATTCTTAGCCTTAGTCCTTGTGAGCACCCCTGAAGCTGAGGGTCCAATTATGTTGGTAACAGGATGAGTTTTGTGTATTATGAGAGTAGGAGTTGGTGAGACTTCAAGATTATGTTCCAAATTAGTTATATCAGGATCTTCATTAGAATCTGAGAAAATGCCTTCTTGATCCAATTCATCATTAGTGTCTTCTAAAGTAATTGTGTTTGGATCATCAGTATCTTCTAAGTCAGGCATATTAGAATCATTAACATCATCAGTATTTATCCAATTTGAAGTATCTAAAGGTTGAAAAGTACTTTCAAATGGATTAGCAGTACTTTGGGGTAAAGTACTGGCTGTGTCTTTTGCCTTCTTCTTTTCTGCTTCATAAACTCTCCTTTGTTCATCTTCATACGGCTTAGCCATTGTTTCTTGAAAAAGCATCCTAGAAAGTTCATCTTGAATGGCTTGATCTTCTGCAGATACTGGGATTTGTGGTGGAACAGTACTTTGAGGATCAACAGTACTGTTAGGTTCAACAGTACCTTGAGGCTCATAAGTACTCTTCTTCTCATCATTGGCATTATCATTTGGCTCATCTTCAGATCTTACATTAACATCATGAACAATGTACTGTGCTTCTTCTTCAGTGGGAGTAGCTTGATTTTCTTCCCTTACAGGTACATAATTCATTGATGAAGACATTAAATCAAGATCAAACATCCAATCAGGACCTTTACCTTTAGAACTTTCTTGTTCTTCCAGAAAATCAACATAAAGACATTCTTGAACCTTTTTGGTAGCCCTATTGTACACTCTGAATCCTTTGCTATTGGTACAATATCCCAATAAATATGTTGACATAAATTAATGCCTAAAAACATTATTAACATGTTATCAATATCTCTATGTTTTGATTATCACAAAATATAAACTCATAGAACTAAAATTTGTGACATAAACAAGTATTTAGTGATTAATATTTCTCTTTACATCCAAATCACTTAAGGTATGAATAAACAAAGTGTTTAGTGCAATTTATGATCAAAGGGGTATTTAATTAACTAATACAAAGTTTATTTAATTATATAATCTTATTATATATTTTTGAAAAACACTTTTGGTAATAAGGAAAAATGTTTTAATCATACTAAATATATGATTTCAAATATTTAACCAAAATCAGTTAGTTTTTCACCAAATAAACTTTCCCCACTAAAAGACAAAGTTTCTGGCCGTTACAGTTGGGCGGCCCCCTTAATTTTAAGGGGGCCGGCCATGCTTTAAGGGGACCGGCCACGCTCCTCTGTCAGAAACGATTGCCTATAAATACCACCTTAAACCTGGATTTTTTTCCCCACCTTTTGCACCCCAAAACTTTCTGTTCTAGATCTCATTTCTATTCTCCAAATCCTTTGATCATAAATACATAATCCTTTGTTTCAAAGTGATTCTTACATCATCCTCTCAAGTGCAAGAGAAGAATACTTCTATCCTCCAAGACAAGAAGTATTACAACTTGTTGTGACCTCCACATCCAAGTTGTTGGTGCATCATCAAGAATATCTACATATATCTTTGTGTAGTGTGTTATGAATATTTGATTGTAGATAGTTGTGATTAGGAATATAGATAGTGTGATTGGCTAGTAGATTGTAGTGAAGATTATTGGTGTGTAGAAGATAGGCGTGAACTAGATTGTAGTGAAGACTATTGGTGTGTTGAAGATAGGTGTGTAGTTAGTTGGTGTGAAGTAGTTGTGAAGAAGGTGTGATTTCGTTGTGACGAAGCTTTGGTGTGTAAGTGGTGTGTATATTGGTGTGTTGAAGATAGGTGTGAAGTAGTTGTGAAGAAGGTGTGATTTCGTTGTGACGAAGCTTTGGTGTGTAAGTGGTATGTATATTGGTGTGTAAGGTTTCTCCGCCATAAGGAGCTTGTTGACATAGTGAAGAAAACTCTCGAGTAGGTGACTCGAGGAGTGGAGTAGGGCAAGGAAGGTGTCCTTGTAGCCGAACCACTATAAATCCTTTGTCTCGCGGTTAGATCTTTCCATATCTTACTTATTATCTTGCTTATATCGTTATTACATTTGTAGAAGTAGACGTATATATATAGTTGCTCATATAGTACTAGTATTGATTTTACTTAAAGATCAAACGAAAGTTTCATTCACAAAACAAAGTTTTTAAAATCAAACTAAAAAGGTTACATACATATAATTGATCATTTCGATCAAGTATAGTTTTCATACAAAATATAACTAAGGATTATAAGATAAACGATTACGTACTTATCTCTTGTATATAACTAGAATTGTTTATATTATGCATGTGTTGATTTCACATACTTAGCTTACATTATTATTATTGTTCATACTTAGATATACTTGTTCATATTGTTCAAGATTTGAGTTCACATAAGATTGAATCAAAGTTTTAAAAGCAAACAAGGTTTTAAAACTAAACCAAGTTTTCATAATAAAATTAAAAAGACGTAAAACTATTCAACCACCCCTTCTAGTTTTCCACAATTGGTACCAGAGCCACGTCTAGCAAGATTTTTAAAATATATTGTATTTTAAAACTTGTAACGATCTATGGAATCTGAAAAATATTTAGAAGGGCAATCTATGCAAAGACCACCACTATTTGAAAGTGATGGATTTTTATATTGGAAAAATCGATTCGAAACTTATGTGAAATCAAAGGATCTAGATCTTTGGCATGTTATTACCTTTGGTGATTTTCCTCCTATTCAATATAATTTTGAAACTAAAAAGGATGAAATTGTATCTTTTGAAAAACAAAATGATGATTTGAAAAAGAAACTATCAAAAAATAATGAGGCTAAAATGGTTATTTATAATGCGTTACCACGCAAAGAATATGAAAGAATTTTTATGTGTAAAACCGCAAAAGAGATTTGGGATTCTTTACTAATCACTCACCAAGGTAATAGTCAAGTTAAAGATAACAAAATAGATCTTCTTGTTCAACAATATGAACAATTTACGATTCCGGAGGAGGAATCAATAGATAATGCTTTTGCTAGATTTAACACTATTATCACAAGTTTAAAAGCACTTGATGAGAATTTTTCTAGTAAGAATTTTGTTAGGAAATTTCTTAGGGCTCTTCATCCAAAATGGCGAGCTAAAGTTACGGCGATTGAAGAATCGAAGAACTTGTCAACTCTTCAACTTGATGAGTTGATCGGCAACCTGAAAGTCAACGAAGCAATAATAAAGAAAGACTCCGAGATGGTCAATGGAAAAAGAGAGCAAAGCAAGTCAATTGCATTGAAAGCTAGGAAGGAATCTAGTAACGAGGATAGCTCAACCTCCGAAAGTGATGACGAAGAATATGCGACGGCAGTAAGAGACTTCAAGAAATTCCTCAAATGGCGAGGAAGATTGGTTAGACAACCGTATGATGAAAGGAAAGCAAACCAAAGAAATAAAGATGACAAAAATGGCAAAAGTGATAGGAAGTGCTTCAAATGTGGTGATCCAAATCATCTTGTCACAACTCACCATTTCAGGTCATTTCAGGTCATTTCCCGAACTTTGGAAAAACACTATTCATCAAACACTATTCATCAAAACACTATTCATCAGTTTACTATTCATCGTTTTCAAGGTCAATTTGATATTCTGAGAAACTTTTGGGAAATTTACTATTCACGGAACACTATTCATTGCGGGAAAAGATTTCATCATTCACGTGCATTACACATTTCATCGTAAATTGAGTTTACGGGTATTCAAATTCGCGTAACCATATTGGTTCAGGTGCGAATTCATGCATTATCAGTAATAACATTTCATACGGACTGGGGATAGTCTGCATATCATCAGTAGGTCATTTACATGTTATACCACTCTTAGGATTTTCAAATTACTATATTCAGTATATTTAACGTTTTACGTATTACGATTTCTAAATAAACGTTAACACCCGGTTTATACACGACGAATATATCTAAATATTCCCACAATGGTCCCGACATATTTTTATATCCATTTTAACATCATAAAAGTTATAACATTCAGTTACCCAGTATTTTGGAAATTTATTTTATTTATAACGTACGCGTATAAATATAACGACGGTTTTCGTGAAAACTAAACAATAATCACCCGATCACTCAGTAAATGTACCCAACATATTTTTAATATGTTTTTATCATTATTATGACTTTATTTCATCCCGGTTAATTTCGTGAACGTTTATTGCTATTAAACCCGGTACCCGATTTTAACGAATAACGCGTAATAACACTTAACGCTACACTATATTTTCTAAGTGATCAAAACCGTTTTGGCTACTCCATTTCACACCCAAAACCGGCCATGAGACACACCCTTTAACCTATTGCATTAACTTTCCTAGTTTTAATACTAATAAACTTAAAAACCTAACTTTACTAATTTTTACATAATCATAATTCATCATTTTAGAAAGAACATTTTTCTTCTCATCTTCCCCATTCCTCTTCTCAAACCCACGACCCATAATCATCACCATGATCAAGTGATCATTTTCCATAAAGTAAAACACAAAACTTGTTCATTTTACAAGCCTAATCAAGAATCAAGCAACAAAAACACAAGAACATCAAGCATAATCATCCAATAATCATCTCATTTTGTCAAGTAAGTTTTCATCTTTATTTTTTCATGGATCATCCTATTTTTACATGTATTTCATAAGTATCATGCTAAAACCATGTACAAGTAGCTATACCACACTTTATTTTGGCTAAAAACAAACATACAAACCCTAACTTATTTGTTATGAATCCCCTAGCTCTAATAACTTGGTTAGGAGTCCATGGCACCCTAAGAAGGTGTATGGTAAGATTAGATTAGTCATGTGGTGATTACAAGAGGTTTGGTGATGGTAGAAATTGGTTTTTAACCTTGGAAACTTGATTTGGAACCTATTTTAGACATGCTGTCCCGTTTTGTAAAAATCTGGAAAATCAGTAAACACCAAGGAAACTTTGGCAAAATTTTTAGAAAATACTTTCAAAAACGAATCCGTAGGCGAAAGAACGGATTAAAAAGAGTCTATAACGAAGGAGTTATGATTTTTGCAAGATTGTAGACGAAAAGTATTTTTCAGAAAATGTTTGCTGTTGGACGTTTTTCATTGGACAAAAAGAGACTTTAGACGTAACCCGGAGGAGCCGAACTTTCCAAAATATATTACTACATACTAAGACGTAACCGTGGACATAAAGAACAAGTAAAACGGACATGTAACGACAAAGATATACTCGTTTGAATATCGGCTAAAACCATTTTATAATTGACAGCTTTTATTAAATTTGGCGCAAAAACTACGAAGTACATTTTTGAGCTAGAAGTAATATCAAGTACCGAGCTTTATAACTAACGTAGTATTAGTTATTATGAGTATGTTTTCATCATTTCAAAGATTACAACCCGAGTATTTCAACGTCAACATGAGAACTTACGTTATATATATATATAAGTATATATATATTATAACTAGCTATTTATATTTTCTAATAGCAATATTTTCCAAATTCTTGGATTATATATTTTTGATAATACAAGTGTTTTCCTAAAGAGTAGAGTGGTATAGAAACATGAGCATGGTCATTCATAACATCATTTGGTGATCTAAATGAGATCATTCATCATTCATATTAGGTTGCGGCTAGTGTGCGCGCCTTGTCTTTCAGTTCATTACATGTTCATGGTACCATCATATTAGTTTGCGGCGGCAAATTGTTCATGGTTGTTCATTTCACATCATCACAGTATCATCAGCTTGAGGTGAGTTTTCATAGCCCCGTTTTCAATACAATATTTTGATTTCAAATCCCACGGGGGGAATACATTGCATCAATTATTTCAGTACGAGCCCAAGTATTCAAACATGTACATAGCTTAAGTTACCTTGCCAAGTGCTAAGTCCCCTGTAACATCATGAACCGTTAATTTCAAGTACTAAGCGAGAGTGAGTGGATAGATCTATCGAGGGTGACGCCTCCATCCGTGGTAGTGGATACCAACAGTAAGCGGATGCATGTCATGTCTTTTACATTTGAATGTTTCGGCAGAACATTCGGGAGGGGCATAGAATTTCATCTGTCATAGCTTCGGTGTCATGAGCTTAAGGCTATTGTACAATTTTCACGAGATTTTTATCTTGCATTTTTACTTGTGGTGGCCGTACATCAGTACATTTTACAAACCTATGGAATTCACCAACATTCGTGTTGACGTTTTAGCAATGTATTTCAGGTTATTAAGGTAGCTCATGTGACATGCATTTGGACCTTCATGGAGTCGCGGAGTCGACGCGTCTCATCATTATTTCATGCACTTATGTAAACGTTTGATCTAGTATGACTTGTTTTTCATAAACATGCAACACATTTTGGGGACCTCATTTTGTAAACTCTGAATTATTTCAATGATCAAATGCAGTATTTTCCAAACGACACTTTAGGTCGTTCAATGTAACTGTAACTGTGGTGCTATGACAGACACCCCCAGGTATTCCATTCCGCTGCAAGTCAGGTAAATTGGGGGTGTGACAGATTGGCATCAGAGCTAAGGTTATAGCGAACTAGGATGTATCTTGGACCCTAGACTATAACCACATCATCATAGCATCTCATCATTTCATCATAAGTGCATAATCATGATACATGTTGTTTTATACATCCCCTGTGCGAGTTATTTATACTCATATCCGTATATGTATATCATTTTATTGACCTGGTTCACAAGTGACATGTCTTCAGATACTCACCCTGACAACTTTTTATCGGATTCCGACATTGAAGATGCCTTGTCATTTTACACTACCATTATACCACCAGTTGCATTTACACCACCATTAGTACTATTGATTTGCCATAGGAACAGGGTTTTCCTATCATTCAGCCCGTACATAGAATGCCTTTTGGTAGTGTATTCAGAATTAATCTTAATGGACTTATTAGGATGCTTATTGCAAGGAAGATAGTGTGTTTTCTTTCCATCACTAGTAGGGCACTTACTACTCAGGTACTATCACCACCATCAGTTACTTATTACACTATTGGTCTTCCCACAGTGTGTACTTTAGTTTTACCTTTTGGATGTCGCGAGGTAGCACGAAAGAGGGTAGTATTCCATTCACTAGTACCATCATTGTCATTTCCTTTTCCATTCCCACTTGCCATGAACTAGATGACATCTAGTAGACTATTACCATTCGACAAGATTCACCCACGTATCCAATACACCATTCAAGCTATTTTACTATCATATGGGGAAACTGTTTTACAGAAAAATTTCTGAAGTAAGCTATTTTATTACCATCCTATACATTGATTTTTCTGTCGTTACACCAAGTATTTACTATTGTTACGCGAAGCAATTTTCATGTTACTTGAAAGAAAACATAAGGATACCATTTTAATAACAATGCGTTGAACACCATCTAAAACTTTTGAGGAAAGCTATGATATTTTGACAAAATCCAACATCGCATCATTAGTCCTCAATTATACATAGCCTGATCACCTATGTAAAATTCAGGAAGGATTATGCCATGAAGGAAATAATTACCTTTTCAAAGGATTGTTAATAACAATCTTCATTCGAAAGCTTTGTAAACAAAGGAACTCTTTCATAAACATCCATTTTGCCGAACTATCCCTGGATACTTACCCTACCTGTCACTCACTTAGCCATTAAGTTGGATTCTTCCCATTGAATTCCCTAGAAGAGACTTTCCATATCAATTACATGCAGGATTCCTTTATACAATAGAAGCAACGAAAGGATTACAGAACTACTAACCAGAACTAGAAGTATATAGAGAGAGAATTCATAACTCAACAACAATCCTCAGATACTGCGAGACTATCCTAAACACCATCTCTGACTTAGTTGTCCAATGTCATTTTTCAAGGGTACTAGCTATACTGAGCTACAGGATTGAACTCAATAAATGTCCGCAGGACAACACAATAGAAATAAACCAAGCTTCTAATTGAGACTGTAGAGCATTTCATTTAAACATGGCCTCATCCATACATAAACTTTCCTGCAGTAAGTTTTCACAAAGGACAATTGTTTGAATCAAGTATATCGATGTAATTTCCTCTAAGGCCTTATGTCACTAGAAATTTCAGATAACCTCACCTTCATACCAAGCAAGGGATCAAACCGGAACATATCTCCTCATCTACATGGGAAAACAGAATAGACATTCATCGACACAACATCAAGTGATACCTTTGTCTTGCCAATTACAACGATAAACTATTTCAAGACTTAAGTTAGTCTAAATACCTATGCTTGTAGTTATGTCAGATAACCATCAATAGACATTATCCAACCTCAGGAACTAAGTGTTAGACATCTATGCATTTAAGCGAACATTTCCTATTCTATCATTTTATCCTTTTCAGTGTTTTCACTTTTAAATAAAGTTGATGCGTTTACATAAATCACATACCTTGTGGAAAAATGATTTCTGAAATTCCTATTTTGAACCAGTTTTAGCAACACTATTGTACAATGAGAAATATACATAAACATCAAACTTTGGTAAGCAGTCTTAATCACAACATGTTTGAAAACAGTTCCTATTTCATAACTACTGGATTTTGAATCATCAAGGAAAATATTACTCAGTAAATCATTTGCTCCATTTTTCTAAATTCGTTTATTCAGAAAAGGATTTCAACTAAAACTCACAATCGCGAGACAAATTTCCATAACGAATTTCCATACAACATCGCTTATGCATTTAGGATTTGTGACTTGACAGTAAAGAATATTGGTATAGGTGATGAAGGAATTAGGAAGGACATCACAAATTGATCACGAATTTCAGTAGTGGAGACCAAACCCAATAGACAAAGAAGAACATATGTCTTATCATCCGTTGGAACAAAACACAAGGAACCAAATTGTTACCTATATTCTATCCCTTCAGATAACGCCAAGTTCGAAGGACCGAACGTTATGGAATTAGTCACAAGGGTTTATTGTACCCATTTCAGTTATTTTCCTGTTAAGGAAACCGATTCACCTTGGACTTCATGTAATCATTTCAGGATTTCCTTCAGAAACCCATTTAGATGTGAACATCACCTATCATCCTCAGAACGATGGTCAAAGCGAGAGAACAATTCAAACATAGGAAAGTATGCTCAGAGCATGAGTGATTGACCTTAGAAATGGTTGGACTAATCACTTAACATAAATCAAATTCATCTACAACAATAGTTATCACACCAACAACGGGAAACTGGCAGAAGTTAGATTGGTACATAACACACATCATTTGGATTGGATATCCTGAACAACAAACCAACCAGATTCAGGTAGGAGAACAAACTAAGTTAAAAGCATTGCCTTGGATTGGCACGATACAAATTGGATAACAAGAAAGGTTGAACCTTTAGCATATTGGACTATTTAAGATTCATTTTAGAACCGACCAACTAGCATACAAACTTGAGTTCTGGCAGAATTCAGCAGTATATATTACCAGTGTCACATTTAAAACAGTAAGAAGCGCAAACCATTGATTGATGGGCCAAACTCAGAAAAAGCTCAACTCACTAGTTCAGTAGGCATTCATGAGATAACCAGAAATTTTCTACAAGTCAAGAATCAGTTACAAGTTCAATAAGTCGTAAACCATTAAAACTTCAAGTTCTGCAGAGTTATGCAGAAAGTTCTGCCTAGGAAAGGCATGTTATCATTCAGAAAACTTGGAAAGTTACACCAATATACACTGGACCATTTATATTTCAGACAGGGTAGGCCTAGTGGCCGTCAGATTTGAACATTGCCAGAGAACAACAGGATTACATGAACATATTTCACATTTTCAGATCCCCAGAAATGACTTACAGATGAGTCACTCATGATTCCATTGGAAGGGATTCATCCCAAATGACAATCTCAGACCTTGTAAGAGAACCAACAGAAACCATGGACCGTGTGGTCAAACAGTTGAATCAGAGTTGAATTCCTATCGTTAGAGTTCGCTGGAATTCTCGAATATCATCACCTTTTCATCAATACATTCTCAGAGACCAACATAAACTGAACTTCGGGACGAAGTTCCTTTTAGGGGGGAAAACTGTCACAACTCACCATTTCAGATCATTTCAGGTCATTTCCCGAACTTTGGAAAAACACTATTCATCAAACACTATTCATCAAAACACTATTCATCAGTTTACTATTCATCGTTTTCAAGGTCAATTTGATATTCTGAGAAACTTTTGGGAAATTTACTATTCACGGAACACTATTCATTGCGGGAAAAGATTTCATCATTCACGTGCATTACACATTTCATCGTAAATTGAGTTTACGGGTATTCAAATTTGCGTAACCATATTGGTTCAGGTGCGAATTCATGCATTATTAGTAATAACATTTCATACGGACTGGGGATAGTCTGCATATCATCAGTAGGTCATTTACATGTTATACCACTCTTAGGATTTTCAAATTACTATATTCAGTATATTTAACGTTTTACGTATTACGATTTCTAAATAAACGTTAACACCCGGTTTATACACGACGAATATATCTAAATATTCCCACAATGGTCCCGACATATTTTTATATCCATTTTAACATCATAAAAGTTATAACATTCAGTTACCCAGTATTTTGGAAATTTATTTTATTTATAACGTACGCGTATAAATATAACGACGGTTTTCGTGAAAACTAAACAATAATCACCCGATCACTCAGTAAATGTACCCAACATATTTTTAATATGTTTTTATCATTATTATGACTTTATTTCATCCCGGTTAATTTCGTGAACGTTTATTGCTATTAAACCCGGTACCCGATTTTAACGAATAACGCGTAATAACACTTAACGCTACACTATATTTTCTAAGTGATCAAAACCGTTTTGGCTACTCCTTTTCACACCCAAAACCGGCCATGAGACACACCCTTTAACCTATTGCATTAACTTTCCTAGTTTTAATACTAATAAACTTAAAAACCTAACTTTACTAATTTTTACATAATCATAATTCATCATTTTAGAAAGAACATTTTTCTTCTCATCTTCCCCATTCCTCTTCTCAAACCCACGACCCATAATCATCACCATGATCAAGTGATCATTTTCCATAAAGTAAAACACAAAACTTGTTCATTTTACAAGCCTAATCAAGAATCAAGCAACAAAAACACAAGAACATCAAGCATAATCATCCAATAATCATCTCATTTTGTCAAGTAAGTTTTCATCTTTATTTTTTCATGGATCATCCTATTTTTACATGTATTTCATAAGTATCATGCTAAAAACCATGTACAAGTAGCTATACCACACTTTATTTTGGCTAAAAACAAACATACAAACCCTAACTTATTTGTTATGAATCCCCTAGCTCTAATAACTTGGTTAGGAGTCCATGGCACCCTAAGAAGGTGTATGGTAAGATTAGATTAGTCATGTGGTGATTACAAGAGGTTTGGTGATGGTAGAAATTGGTTTTTAACCTTGGAAACTTGATTTGGAACCTATTTTAGACATGCTGTCCCGTTTTGTAAAAATCTGGAAAATCAGTAAACACCAAGGAAACTTTGGCAAAATTTTTAGAAAATACTTTCAAAAACGAATCCGTAGGCGAAAGAACGGATTAAAAAGAGTCTATAACGAAGGAGTTATGATTTTTGCAAGATTGTAGACGAAAAGTATTTTTCAGAAAATGTTTGCTGTTGGACGTTTTTCATTGGACAAAAAGAGACTTTAGACGTAACCCGGAGGAGCCGAACTTTCCAAAATATATTACTACATACTAAGACGTAACCGTGGACATAAAGAACAAGTAAAACGGACATGTAACGACAAAGATATACTCGTTTGAATATCGGCTAAAACCATTTTATAATTGACAGCTTTTATTAAATTTGGCGCAAAAACTACGAAGTACATTTTTGAGCTAGAAGTAATATCAAGTACCGAGCTTTATAACTAACGTAGTATTAGTTATTATGAGTATGTTTTCATCATTTCAAAGATTACAACCCGAGTATTTCAACGTCAACATGAGAACTTACGTTATATATATATAAGTATATATATATTATAACTAGCTATTTATATTTTCTAATAGCAATATTTTCCAAATTCTTGGATTATATATTTTTGATAATACAAGTGTTTTTCTAAAGAGTAGAGTGGTATAGAAACATGAGCATGGTCATTCATAACATCATTTGGTGATCTAAATGAGATCATTCATCATTCATATTAGGTTGCGGCTAGTGTGCGCGCCTTGTCTTTCAGTTCATTACATGTTCATGGTACCATCATATTAGTTTGCGGCGGCAAATTGTTCATGGTTGTTCATTTCACATCATCACAGTATCATCAGCTTGAGGTGAGTTTTCATAGCCCCGTTTTCAATACAATATTTTGATTTCAAATCCCACGGGGGGAATACATTGCATCAATTATTTCAGTACGAGCCCAAGTATTCAAACATGTACATAGCTTAAGTTACCTTGCCAAGTGCTAAGTCCCCTGTAACATCATGAACCGTTAATTTCAAGTACTAAGCGAGAGTGAGTGGATAGATCTATCGAGGGTGACGCCTCCATCCGTGGTAGTGGATACCAACAGTAAGCGGATGCATGTCATGTCTTTTACATTTGAATGTTTCGGCAGAACATTCGGGAGGGGCATAGAATTTCATCTGTCATAGCTTCGGTGTCATGAGCTTAAGGCTATTGTACAATTTTCACGAGATTTTTATCTTGCATTTTTACTTGTGGTGGCCGTACATCAGTACATTTTACAAACCTATGGAATTCACCAACATTCGTGTTGACGTTTTAGCAATGTATTTCAGGTTATTAAGGTAGCTCATGTGACATGCATTTGGACCTTCATGGAGTCGCGGAGTCGACGCGTCTCATCATTATTTCATGCACTTATGTAAACGTTTGATCTAGTATGACTTGTTTTTCATAAACATGCAACACATTTTGGGGACCTCATTTTGTAAACTCTGAATTATTTCAATGATCAAATGCAGTATTTTCCAAACGACACTTTAGGTCGTTCAATGTAACTGTAACTGTGGTGCTATGACAGACACCCCCAGGTATTCCATTCCGCTGCAAGTCAGGTAAATTGGGGGTGTGACACATCTCATCGGAAAATGCCCAATGATGTCAAGAAATCAAAATCAAAAGGCGTTTGTTGGAGGAGCTTGGAATGATAGCGATGACGATGAGAAAGAAATCACAAATGAGGAGAAATGTCTTATGGCTAAGACATCAAGCGAGGTACGTTCAGAAACCAAATACTTTAGTGACGAAAATTTATCATTAGACGAAAAAGACCTAGATAGTGAATATAATAGGTTACGCAAATTAGGTCAAAAAGTTATAGCTAAAAATAAGTCACTAAAATATATTAACAATCTATTAGAAAATGAAGTACTCGAATTAAAAATTAGACTACAACATTTGGAAAAAGGAAAAGAAGTTCTTATAGAATGTAAAACATGCATAGAGGTTAAAAATGAAAACGAAAAACTTAAAGATGAAATTTTCAAACTTGACAAGTTTAAAAATAGTAGTAACCCACTTAAGAAAATAATAAGTGCTCAAGAAACTTCGGGAGATAAAACCGGTCTAGGATTAACTTCAACTAATGTTTCAACTAGTGAAAATAAAAGTATAAAGTTTGAATGTGAATCTAGTAAACAAAAATCATTAGAATCAAATCCTAAGTATATACTTACAAAAGATAGAAAAATACCCATTGCGAATGATGAAAAAGTAAAAACTTTTTATAAACCAACCTTAAAGACCGAAGTAGGATCCTCTAAACCTAAATTAAGATCTAAAACTCCACCACCAAGAAAACCTAACAATCATCATCCAAGATCTAAAAAATCTCAACCTAGAAGAAATCAAAATAGACAATATTACAATAACACTAGAAATCAAATGTGGAATTATCAACCAAGTTACAATCCTTGGGAAATATTACTACAATACATGCATCCTTGCCAAATGTTAAATATGTTTGGACCAAACAACTTTGGACCAATGAGACAATGGGGACCAAGTGGCTAAATTGTCAATCTTGGAAGAAGTTGGAATATCATCTACAAATGTCTTCTATAAGTCAACATGGTCACTTGAAGTGCTTGAAGATATTCCATTGAAGACTAAAAGGTACACGTTTCTTTTAAGTTCATCACTATAATTTGCATGCTTAGATAAATGATTAGTTAGATTAATGCTTAGTACATAATTGCTTATATTCTTATAACCTAGAAACATCATTGGTTGACTTTCCTAGGAATAAGATAAAATTGTTCATTGCCAAACAAAATAGAAAATGGAAATCTTCTATATCCACTATTAGGAAACTCATGGTGATGAAGTGAAATGAGTTAAGTGGATCAATCGTTAATATAGAAGTAGGATTAGATCCCTCGCGTAAGAAAACTATGGATGAAACAAGCTCTCGTAGAATATGGCATTAAGATAGATAAGCGTGCAAAAACAAAGGAACTATAGATGTTAGGTTATACCCCGTTCAACCCTCTCGCATCTAACATATATATTTTAGTCATCACTTCCTTTAGGATCACAGGATTTGTAGAAACGATAGCATGAGATAATAGTAGGCTTGACCAATCCTCTTGAGCATGAGATCTTTAATAAACATCTTTTAAAATATATGATTAATGATATTTGTTGTCAAAATCTAATATCGTTAAAAATATGCAAAAACCTCATATTTTAGAAAATAGTTTTTCAAATAACTATCCCACTTTTAAATAAGATGTTTTCACTATATATATCCACAATTTTGTTTTGATCAAAACCAAAGATTGAGAAAATTTTCTTTATCCTTCATTAACACTTTTTGAAGTAAAACCGAATCTATTTTATTCAATTAACTCTCATATCTACATGAAAACCTACTTTCAAACATTGTTGAATAATGCTAAAAACGTCTCTTTAAATCATGCATGGTGATCTCATATTTGTCATATATATTTATATAAATGACACTTATAAGTGAACTAAATCAAATCAAGAGGACCATGGTTTGTCTATTAAGACTTTGTTTGTAACAAGTCTAGAAACCCATGTTATCATAATACACATTAGGATTAATCCTCCTAGTTATGTAGTTATGAAATACTTGATGTTGCTTATTGTTTCCTAGCTCTTATATTTTGCTTGCTAGATGAGTATGTTTGCATGATAGATGAAATTGCTTGATTACTTAATCTCCTTGGTTAACATGCTTTAGCTACATAATTGCCTACATAATTTGTCTATGTTTAATTGCCTCAAAGAGTTGGACTTGTTTGAAACCAAAAACACAACCTTTCTGCAATTCACTACCAAAAACCCTTTTCTGGAAATCTGGGAATCACCAGATGGGCGGCCCCCTTAAATCATAAGGCGGCCCCCTTAATTATTAAGGGGACCGGCCTCCAATTAAGGGGACCGGCCATCTGATGATCAAAGGTGCTGTTTCCCTTTTCTACTTTTTAGCCCACTTCATCCTACACTTCCCAAAATTCACAAACTTATTCTATCCTCAACCTTCCATAAAAGTTTATCCATCCTTGATCCCACCAATCCTACATTATAAAACACTCTCATTCCTCTCAATCTCCACTCATCTCATCATTTCCTCTCCCAATAAACCAAAACCACCAAGAAACTTGTTTGGAGAAGAAAGCCTAACTTCCTTTAAAATTCCGTCAAACCAAATGAGGTTGTCAAACATCCAACACCAAATTCCTCCTATGTTTCCAAATATTACTTACCTAACACCTTACTCTCCTTCTCACCAACATTACATATCAAAAACCTTTACTACCCATATCCTTCTACATTACACTCAAACCTCATAATCTTTTCACAACTCAAGCGATGTTGTTCATATTTAACCAACACCTAAACCTCACTCTCACACAAATGATCCATTTAACAACAAATCATCCATTCGTGCTTCGACTAATGATCCTTCTTATGATGAGCATGCACAATCCCAAAACCATAATCCTAACCTCATTACCAACACTTTACATGTTGCTCATTCAACAAAAACACCATCCACTCATGAAGCATCTTTTCCACCCATATCATGTTTTCATGATTACCCAAGCTCAAACATGTCTCCACCACCAAGAGTATCACCACCACATCCTACAACTTCACATGCCATTCCTATGTTGCATGTTCAAACCCTCACCCAAGACAACTATCATGCTCCACCACCATCACCTTCCTCCGAACACTTGAAGTTCGTTGAGGCGCTAAAAGAAGCCCATGAGCTTAGTGCTCTTTTAGCCTTACATCTTGCTCAACGCAATTTGGATCCACCTTCATCTAGATCACCCTCATCACCACACAACATAAATCAACTTGAGAAGCATGTCAACAATTAACCTTGTTGCATCTTTCTCCTAAAAATGATTGCATTCAATGAACACTTCACTTGGATTGAATATCTTCTCACTAGATCACATCCAATACCCTCACTTGAACAACATCCAAAACCTCAATCAACCTCTTCCGCTACAAACTCTCCACCACCAAATTATCCAACATTCATGACCCGAACATATACCTCCATTAATCCAACAACCTCCATTAATCCAACAACCTTACCCTAACTCAACCATCCTCATTCCAAACACTCCATCATCAACCATCTAAGCATACCATATGCTTATGATTTTCACTTTCAAATATGAATCAACCAACCTTTGGTTGCAAGCAAGTCCAAGTGCTCTCTTAGGCAATATAGAACTATGTCTTTTCTTTTGTGTTATTTTTTCAAGCATATTGAATGTTGTAATGCTTTTCATTTCTATAATGCTTGAATGAATCTTTGTTTAGTTGCATAATTGTTGCCTTGCATATATGTGTATCTTGCTCTCTTAAAATATTTTTGTAGCAAAGATCTCCATAGCTCGTTCCCTTGGTGCTCTCAAATGAGGGGGAGCATACATCAAGGGGGAGCATTCTACCCGTTTAAACTTCCCTCGCGAAGCTTACTCGGCTTAACCTTTTTGATTTTACAAAAAGGGGGAGAAGAGAAATGTAAACTCTATAATACTTGTCTAAAAACAAGTTTTAGATATATTGAGTTTAAGGTTTTGTAATAATCAAAAAGGGGGAGATTGTTGACATAAATTAATGCCTAAAAACATTATTAACATGTTATCAATATCTCTATGTTTTGATTATCACAAAATATAAACTCATAGAACTAAAATTTGTGACATAAACAAGTATTTAGTGATTAATATTTCTCTTTACATCCAAATCACTTAAGGTATGAATAAACAAAGTGTTTAGTGCAATTTATGATCAAAGGGGTATTTAATTAACTAATACAAAGTTTATTTAATTATATAATCTTATTATATATTTTTGAAAAACACTTTTGGTAATAAGGAAAAATGTTTTAATCATACTAAATATATGATTTCAAATATTTAACCAAAATCAGTTAGTTTTTCACCAAATAAACTTTCCCCACTAAAAGACAAAGTTTCTGGCCGTTACAGTTGGGCGGCCCCCTTAATTATAAGGGGCGGCCCCCTTAATTTTAAGGGGGCCGGCCATGCTTTAAGGGGACCGGCCATGCTCCTCTGTCAGAAACGATTGCCTATAAATACCACCTTAAACCTGGATTTTTTTCCCCACCTTTTGCACCCCAAAACTTTCTGTTTTAGATCTCATTTCTATTCTCCAAATCCTTTGATCATAAATACATAATCCTTTGTTTCAAAGTGATTCTTACATCATCCTCTCAAGTGCAAGAGAAGAATACTTCTATCCTCCAAGACAAGAAGTATTACAACTTGTTGTGACCTCCACATCCAAGTTGTTGGTGCATCATCAAGAATATCTACATATATCTTTGTGTAGTGTGTTATGAATATTTGATTGTAGATAGTTGTGATTAGGAATATAGATAGTGTGATTGGCTAGTAGATTGTAGTGAAGATTATTGGTGTGTAGAAGATAGGCGTGAACTAGATTGTAGTGAAGACTATTGGTGTGTTAAAGATAGGTGTGTAGTTAGTTGGTGTGAAGTAGTTGTGAAGAAGGTGTGATTTCGTTGTGACGAAGCTTTGGTGTGTAAGTGGTGTGTATATTGGTGTGTTGAAGATAGGTGTGTAGTTAGTTGGTGTGAAGTAGTTGTGAAGAAGGTGTGATTTCGTTGTGACGAAGCTTTGGTGTGTAAGTGGTGTGTATATTGGTGTGTAAGGTTTCTCCGCCATAAGGAGCTTGTTGACATAGTGAAGAAAACTCTCGAGTAGGTGACTCGAGGAGTGGAGTAGGGCAAGGAAGGTGTCCTTGTAGCCGAACCACTATAAATCCTTTGTCTCGCGGTTAGATCTTTCCATATCTTACTTATTATCTTGCTTATATCGTTATTACATTTGTAGAAGTAGACGTATATATATAGTTGCTCATATAGTACTAGTATTGATTTTACTTAAAGATCAAACGAAAGTTTCATTCACAAAACAAAGTTTTTAAAATCAAACTAAAAAGGTTACATACATATAATTGATCATTTCGATCAAGTATAGTTTTCATACAAAATATAACTAAGGATTATAAGATAAACGATTACGTACTTATCTCTTGTATATAACTAGAATTGTTTATATTATGCATGTGTTGATTTCACATACTTAGCTTACATTATTATTATTGTTCATACTTAGATATACTTGTTCATATTGTTCAAGATTTGAGTTCACATAAGATTGAATCAAAGTTTTAAAAGCAAACAAGGTTTTAAAACTAAACCAAGTTTTCATAATAAAATTAAAAAGACGTAAAACTATTCAACCCCCCCCCCCCCCTTCTAGTTTTCCACAAAATATCCTTCATCTGACTTCCCATCAAATTTGCCCAAATTATCAGCAATGTTTAAGATGGTTAGGGGACATCCAAAAGGTTTCATAAACTTGATGATTGGCTTCTTTCCCATGAGTAACTCATAAGGTGTCTTCATTTGAGGTTTAGTCACTGATACTCTATTCAACACATAACAAGCAGCACTTACAGCCTCAGCCCAGAATGGAACAGGTAATTGAGAGTCTGCAAGCATTGTCCTTGCTGCTTCTATAAGAGTTCTATTCTTTCTTTCTGCAACTCCATTTTGCTGAGGAGTTCTAGCAATACTGAACTCTCTTTTAATTCCTTTCTTGGCACAAAATTCATCCATTAGCTGATTCTTGAACTCAGTCCCATTATCACATCTAATGCCTCTAACTTTGAGTCTTAACTAATTTTCAAGTGCTATTATAAGATCATGAATAGCATCAAAAGTTTCATCTTTAAAGCATAAGAAAAAGACCCAACTAAATCTGCTACAGTCATCTGTTACAACCAAGCAGTACTTCTTCTTGTTCAGACTAACAACTGAAACAGGTCCAAACAGATCCATGTGCAGCAATTCCAAAGGCTCTCTAATGGTTTTCTCATCAATCTTCTTACAAGAAGCCTTGTGCTATTTACCCTTCTTACAAGCAAGACATGAGTGATCATTCTTGAATGTTTTAGAAGGTAAACCTCTAACTAAATTACCTCTGACCAGCTTATTGATGTTCTTAAAATTGACATGCCCCAATCTTTTGTGCCATTGATGTGCTTCTTCCATAGTTGCTCTTGCAATCAAACATGTTGCTCTTTCAGCAGAGTTTACATTCTTTAAGTCTATGTTGTACACATCATTAGTTCTTGGTGCTCTCAGCAACACCAGGTTTCTATCTTCTAACTTGAAATCAGGAGAAAGTATAAGACATTCTGTATCAAAGAATAACACAGGGTACTTCTTATCACAAATCTAAGAGACTGACAAAAGGTTGAATTTGAGCTCCTTCACATATCTAACATCTTCAAAATCAATGTTTCCTGCCTTGATGGTTCCTTTGCCAGTAATTCTTCCTCCATCAGGATCATTCCCAAATGCAACTTTTCCTCCAAAATAAGCTTTAAAATCTGACAAGAGCTCCTTTTTTCCTGTCATACTGCCAGAGCAACCACTATCTACAATAAGATGATCTTTAAGCTCCTCCTCTGGGTTGCCCTGCATTCACATGAAAAAGGTTAGTTATTTTTAGGAACCCAAGCCATTACTGACTTGTGTTCCCCTTGTGGAGTGACATACTCAAAATGTTTGAGTATGTAATCACCACTGTCTTTGAAAGCATGATCAAGAATTAAGGTTTTTGTTTCCAAAACTGTTGGTTTTATCATGATCAATTTTCCCTTTTTCACCCTTAACCTCTGAAAGTACTGGTTCTACCCCAGCAGTACTTTCTTTCTTAACCCATTTAGTTGTAACTTTAGGAGTTGGGTTCTGTGTTCTAGCATCTTTTCTTGTGTTGTAAGGCTTTCTAGGGTTATAGTAATTGTACCTCCTAGGTCTTACACTTGAGTGTTTGCTAGAGACATCTTGATTAGGGAACTTTCTATCAGTACTTTGTGATGGTACTAAGGGTTTGGAGTATGACCTTTTCTGATGAGGATACCTATAGTCTTTTGAGAAATTACTATGGTTAACCCTATTTGCATAATTCCAAACTGGTTTGTTGTTCCTTAGCTTATTCTCCCTATGACTTGGTTGTGCAGTTCTGGTCTTTGGATATTTACTTAGGTATTCTGAATGATAATTACAGTCTTTAATCAAATGATGAGGACTATAACAAACATAACAGACCTTTGGACCAATATCCCCAGCAGTACTTCGAAAAGAATTTTCTCTGAGGTACTGCTGAGTGATCAACAGTACTTCGAAAAGTGTTTGGAGGTACTGCTTGTTTTGAAAACCTGTTCTGTTCAATCTTAGGTGCTTCAACAGACTTTTCTAAAGTTTCAGGGTTAGATTTACTTTTAAGCTTTTTCCTAAACTCTAGATTATCTACACCATAACAGTCAACATCTTTTCTAGGTGGTTGAAAGCTACCTGGGGGGTGAGGAACTGCATTATATCCCTTTTCTTTCTTAAATTCAAGAGGTGTTGGACTAGGGGATTCCTCATCACTAGAAGTGTTTTCATCTAGACTTATGAACTCTTCATCACTAGTGGAGGTATCTACTGTAAGTTTTAGTTCCTTGCCCTTGAATGGAATGCCTTCATTGCTATCATTATCATAACCTAGGCCTGTCTTAATATTAGATGTTCTTTGCTTTTCAACAAATTGAACATGTGATACACCTGCCTCATTCCACACAACAAGTTTTTCTAACAACTTATCCCTTTCAGCAGTCACTTTCTCTAGTTCAGACACCTTACAACCTAGTTTCCATTCACTTAACTTAACTAGGTAATCCTGTTGTTTATATGTTTCAAGCCATGCTACTTCATTGTTTTCATGTGTAATGATTTTGGCCTCCATTGACTCTAAAGTCAATTGATAACCAGTTATCTCAGCCCTAGCCTTTTGAAATTTATCTCTTTCAGCTACATATTCACTAAGTAACTTTTGATACATATCATTGCACTTAGAGCATACCTCAGAGTTAGTGGATGAACTTGGTGAAGCAGCTACCATAGCAAGCTGAACAGGTGCTTCTTCAAACTCCATGCTCCAATCAAAGCTTCCTAAACATCTCTTGACTCCAAAGCAGCATATCCAGGCTCTTCATCAAATGCTGTGCTCCAGTCTTCCAATGCAACCATTGAATAGGTTACAGGTTCATCATCAAACTTATTTGACCAATCAATCTCTGACAAATTCTATTGAGCAACCAAAGCTTTTGGTTTTGGTTCAGTAATTGGAATCGCTTTTCTTTCAGGCTTAGGTGGTTCAATCATCGTATTTGCTTGATACTTTGCAAATTTGCACTCCCTTGCAAAGTGACCAGTCCTTTGACAGTTGAAACACTAAATCTTGGACTTGTCAAATGTTATTCCTTGTTTGGCTCTGAAATTGATGCCTTTTCCTGTCTTATTCACATACTTCTTGATCCTTGCAGTGAGCATGGCAACTCCATATCAATTTCTTCCAAAGCATCATCATCTATTTGCAATACATCTTCTTGATAGGTGACAGGTAGAGATGCTTGTTGAGCAAAGAATGAACATAGAACTTCATCTGAGGTCGGGGTAAGTGATTGTGATGAATTGGTGGTGACCATTGTTGTACATGGAACCTGTGTTTCAGTCACAGTACTTTGAACAGGATAAGCAGTACCTTTGTTGGAAGTACTGCTTCTGTTTTCAGAAGAGACAAAAGCAATGTTTTGAGGTTTTTGTTGTGTGCTTGAACCTGTAGTACCATTCATCTCATGCTCATACACCTTCAGATTATTGTAGAGATCATCAAAGTCCATAGTATCCGGCCCTGGTTGTCCTCTGATCATAGTAGCAACTACATGCCATGCTGATGGCAAACTTCTCAAGAAATTCAAATTAGCATCTTCAACTGATGCCTCAGCATCATATAGTTCTAGCATACTCAGAAGATGTTGGAATCTTTCATAAGCAGAATCAAGACCTTCTCTTTCTCCAACAGTGAAAGTTTCAAATTGTTGCTTCAGCAAATTCCTATGCATCTTCTTGGAAGCATCATTACCTCCAAACTTCTGCTTTATTGCAGCCCATAGTTGTTTGGCATCTTTGGCATCATGAAACTTTAACAAGTGACCATCAAGAATAGCAGAAAGCAGTATGTTCAGAGCTTTGTCTTGATTTCTTTTGCTAGCAGCAGGTACAGTAATTTTAGGTGGTGTTGGTTGTCCAGGTACCTCTACTGGTTCTTCAATTTGCATGTTACCATTGACAATCACATCCCACAGTGCATGGTCTGTGATGGCAATGTACTGCCTTATCTTCATGGCCCATAGGTTGTATTCTCCCTTCTTAAAAATAGGGATTCTAACAGCAGTGATTGAGGGAGCAGGTGCAGCATCTGTCGACATCTTGAAGGGTTTGTAGTGAAATCGGTTTAAAGGTTTAAAGGTTTATCTTCTTAATCAGAGTTTCCAACACAAGCTCTGATACCACTTGTTGGATCGATATACTCTGACCAAACTACTTTGTAGCTTGTAAGGGTTTAACAATATTGAGTAAACTCAACACTATTAATATTGAAACACTGTTTTACCTTGTAAAGTATGCGGAATCTACTAACACAAAGCTTAAGAAGAACTTTTATATTAACCAAACTTTGAACCTGCTTTGTTACACAGATTCACTAACAATCCCTAACTATTTATCAACTTAGATTGATTCTAAAACTTATGAGAACTTCTCGAAAACTTGTATCGACTAATACCTCTTAAGGCTCTTTATATAGATAACCTTAAGTCGGTTTACAACATATAATCCTTGAACGACAAGTCATTATCCCTAACTAATTCTAGAATATTCATTCAATATTACACATTAATCCTTATCTAATATTGCACACCAGTCCTTGTTTCCTTCGAAGTACTTTAAACATTCTTTAATAACAGCAGTACTTTGACTTTTTCCTTTAGCAGTACTTTGACTTTATTCTTCATGCAGCAGTACTTTGACATCCAGAAGTACTTTGATATTTTATATCCCAACAGAGGAAGTAGAGGTGCATAGGATTAGTGGAAGGAGATATAAGAAGTGGTAGTATATTGTAGTAGAGATTAGTAGTGAAGACAAAGAAGTTGAAGCCTTAAAGTTGAGAAGACTTAGAAGCATAGAAGTTGTGAAGAAGTATAAGTCTTGAAGTAGTGGATAGATCGAAGTTGTGAGGGTGTGTGAAAAAGTTGTGTTGTGATTATAGTTGTGAGATTGGTTCTAGCTACGATTAGAACCCAATATTTAGCTTTGTGTCGTTAAATTGGTGTAAGCTAAGGTGTGTACGGTTTTCTCCGCCATAAGAGAGGTTATTGATTTAGTGAAGAAAACTCTCGAGTTCGGTGCTCGGGGAGTGGAGTAGGGCAAGGAAGGTGTCCTTGTAGCCGAACCACTATAAATCATTTGTCTCTCGGTTTGATCTTTCCATCTCTCACTCTTTGTTTACTTACATGTTAGCATTTCGTATATAGTTATAATTGCTTGTGTTGTGCATATATTGATTTCACATAAAGATCAAACTAGGTTCCATTCACAACATTAACTTTATATAAACAAACCAAAAGGATATACTCATATTAAAACACATATACACATATATACTTATATGTGATATATGAAATCATAATTCTTACTCAACATTCTATATAAGTAGTGTTTATACGAAAAGTGTGAATAAATAGTATCTATATTTTTGTATCAAAGATTTTTTAAATTTGCGTCTATTCTTTAAAAGCAAACTTTTATAAAACGAAAAAGACGTAAAACTATTCAACCCCCCCCCCCCCCTTCTAGTTTTCCACAATTGGTATCAGGAGCCACGTCTAGCTAGATTTTTAAAATATATTGTATTTTAAAACTTGTAACGATCTATGGAATTTGAAAAATATCTAGAAGGTGAATTTACGCAAAAGCCACCATTATTTGAAAATGATCATTTTCTTGAATGGAAAAATAAATTTGAAAATTATGTGAAATCAATAGATCTTGATCTTTGGCATATCATTTCAATTGGTGATCTTCAACCAATTATAATGGATTTTGAAAATCAATATAATAATCTTTAAACAAAGATCGATAAAAATACTAAAGCTAAATTACTGATTTACAAAACTCTACCAAGAGTTGAATATGAAAGAATACTCTTTTGTAAAACGGCAAATGATATTTGGAAATGTCTTTTAAATTTTCACCAAGAGAAATATAAAACCAACGATGATAAACTTGATGTTGCACAAGAATTTGTCACTCTAGAAAATTTGATAGACAAATATTTTGTTAAAATAAACACAAGTACTTCTAGTTCAAATGTGATTGAAGGTATCGATAACAAAGAATACATGAATCAAATCCGAAGAAAGTGTGTAAATAAATCATGGGGCGACAAGGACGAAGAAGATGAGGAAAATATGGCGTGCGAAGAAATTCAAACAAATGTAAATACAAGCATTGATGGCAAGGATTACATGGTTCAAGATCTAAGCGAAACTACAAATAAAGCATGGAGCGACATGGACGATGGAATTGATCAACATATAGCATGTGCAGATAACTACAAATAAGGTACAATCCAAAACCAAACATTTTTGCTATGATCAATTTATATTAGAATTTTCAAAATTGGAAAAAAAAACTTCAAACATCTTTGCAACATTGACTTAAAAATTATTTTTAAAAATGGATCTTCAATTTCCGTTGAAAATAACTTTGAAAAAGAAATAATTTTAGAAGATAAAATGTCTAGACTTGAAAGTAATATTGAAATTGATCTTGAAAGTAAAAAATGCCAAGACTACAAACATGAAATTAAAATGGAAAACGAAAAAGCAAAAATATTAGCTAAATTCGAAAATAGTTCTAAATCTTTAAAATATCTACTTAACATTCAAAAGTCATTTTATGATAAAACCGGTTTAGGATTTACCACAAATGATCCTTTAACAAATATATCAAAACAAATAAAATTTGTTAAACCTAGTGGAGAAATTTGAACTAATATTATTTACATCCATTACTTATTACTTTAGTCAAGAAAGTCATTGTTTGTTAGTTAAAACAAACTATTGATGAATTCTTGTACTTCTCGGTGACATCCTCATCATGTGCATTTAAATGCAATGGATGTCCTCAACTAACCATCTCGGACCCATGAGAATCTGGGTACCAAGCTCTTTTTCATGTTTAGGTAGTTAACGAACGAAGAGACTATTACTTGTTGGATCGCTCACTTTGCTTTCTTACATTTGATGACTATTGGTTTCTATTACTCTGATTCACATTCTACACACGATTTGCTTATGACGCTGTTGCGGCCATTTATTGTTTCGACGTTCTATTCTTCACTTTTGGAGTATTGCTTTTATGGTGTGTTCGTTACTACCTCATGATGAAGGATTCAAGTGCAACTATTCTTGATCTACACGACTTATGATGATTATTGTGATCGATTAAGTATTTCGGATCAAGCCTTCTTGATTTTTATTACGTTGGGATTTTACCTTGCTACTTCGACATCCTTTGGGCAAACTTTAAAGATGTCTTCTAATACTCTCATGCTCACTCTTTAAGAAAAGCTGGACCTGAGGTAAGTTTTCTTTTCAAAAACTTGTCAATATTACATTATATTAAAGTATGCTATAATTAGTATATTAATATGATTAAATTTATAGGTTGCCTTGTTCATATATCATTAATACTAATATATGTATACATGAAATTAGGCTAGTTGACCCTCTTGATTTTAAGTCTATTACCGTTTTTCTTATTCATCATTTATGTTGGAAATCATCTATGATCAATAGTAGAATACTTATTATTTAGACTAAATGACCATTCTAGTTGCATTAATAGATGTGCTATAATTAAGACTTGTTAGCATTTAATACTATGACGAGTTTAGTATATATAGATACATGCGCTAATCTTGTATCTATAGATGATTTACCTTTTCCCTCTCAATCATATTGCGTTAAGATCATTAGAATTTACCATCACTCATCCATGTCCTTAGTTGCCATTGAAGATGATTATATGTGACAATGGGCTCAATTGATTCTCTTGAAAATGATAAGTTTCTATTTCAAATCCTTCATTTGTGATTTCTTGCTATCAAAAATCAAATATCATGTTTAAAACCTCTCGCTTTGAAAAATAATCCTTAAAATATCTATCTCATCTTTCTTCAAATAACATATTTAACTGTAAGCTACCATAACTTTATTTTAATCAAAATCAATATTGGAAAAATTTTCTTATCCAATTTGTCAACATGTTATGAAGCAAAACTCAATCTATTTTACTCTAATACACACTTGAATCTATTTCGAAGCATTGTTGAATAAAACTAAAAATGTTTTATTAAAAATATATTTGATTATCTCATATGTGTCATACACTTCTATGAAAATGACATTCACAATTTAATCAAATCATTTCATGAGAATCATGGTTTGCCCATATGGATCTTGTTTGTAACAAGTCTTGAAGTCCATACAATCATATCTTCCCATTCGTTTCTTGTGAGCACTCATCAATATGTTTGAACTAGCCTACATATTATTATTTTCATATAGTTGCATATTTGACTAGTATATTTTATTGCTTCCTTGGTTGTTTAACTTAATTGGCCAATAAGTAGATTGCATGTAAATTAAAAATTACTTGTCTACTTAATTTGTTTTAATAACATTCTCTACATTTTGGATTAGTATATCCTATATTGACTCAAAGAGTTGAACTTACTTGAATCCAAACCAAAAAACACAACCTTTCTGAAAATTTTCTGCTAAAACCCCAATTCTGGCATTCTGGAATTCACCAGATGGGCAGCCCCCTTAATTATATAAGGCGGCCCCCTTAATGATTAAGGGGACCGGCCCCTAATTAAGGGGACCGGCCATTTGATGGTCGGGGTTACTGTTTTCTTTATCACTTTTTGACCCTCTTCACCCTACACTTCCCAAAATTCACAAACATATTTTGTCCCATACTATACCTCAAAATTTACCTTCCTAAACCACATTTTTCTTACACTATAAATACCTTCTTCCCATCATAAATGCTATCACATCCAAACATGTCATCCCCCAACAACCAAAAACCTAAGGTTTCAAGAACTGCAAGGATCTCCGTCAAACCCGTTTGGAGGAGGAAACTTGATTCTTGTCACAACTCAAGTGATGTTGTTCCAAGTCAACCAACAACTAAACCTCAAACCCACACTAATGACTCATCTCACAACCTATCATCCACTCATGCCCTCATTAATGCTTCTTCATATGATAAGCATGCTCAATCCCAAAACAATAATCCCAATCTCTCAACCAATACTTCACATGTTGTTCATTCAACAAAAACACCATCCACTCATGAAGCACCACTTCCACCCATATCATGTTTTCATGATTACCCAAGCTCAATCATGTCTCCACCACCAAGAGTACCACCACCACATCCTACAACCTCACATGCCACTCCTATGTTGCATGTTCAAACCTTCATCCAAGACAACTATCTTGCTCCTCCACCATCACCTTCCTCCGAACACTTGAAGTTTGTTGAGGAGCTAAAAGAAGCTCATGAGCTTAGTGCTCTTTTAGCATTACATCTTGTTCAACGCAATTTGAATCCAACTCAATCAAGTTCACCATCATCACCACACAACATTAACCAAATTGAGAAGCATGTTAACAATTGCCCTTGTTGCATCTTCCTCCAACAATAAACAATTGCATTGAATGAGCACTTTACTTGGATTGAGTATCTTCTTACTAGATCTCAACAAACACCATCACTTGAACAACATCAAAACCAACAACCAACAAACCCAACTCCAAATTCACCACCTCCAAGCTCTACATCACCAAACTCACCAACATCTATGTAACCAAAAGTCACCAACATGATCCCCATTTACCATTCTCAACTAAGCATTCTATATGCTTATGTCTTTTACTTTTCCAATAAAACACTTCAACCCTTTTGGGATGCAAGCAAGTTTGATGACACTCTCTATTGGCACAATAGGATTATCTACTTGGTTTAGAATTTTAGCATTATGGATTATGTAACAATGATTATGTGATTGACTTAATCTTTTTCTATTAATGAATGGCTCAATATGTGTTTCAAATTCTCTTTTGCCATGCTTATTATTAGTTGTTATTATGCTATATGTATTTGCTTGTGCCTCTAATATTTTTCTTGCAAGAATTCCATAGCTCGAACCCTTGGTGCCCTCAAACGAGGGGGAGCATACATCAAGGGGGAGCTTTCATTTTATCGGCTTGAACCTTTTTGATTCTACAAAAAGGGGGAGAAGTAAATACAAACTCACTAAATACTTGTCTAAAAATTAATTTTTGGATTTAATGAGTTTAGGTTTTGTAATCATCAAAAAGGGGGAGATTGTTGATATAAATAATTGACTAAAAACGTTATTCATATCTTTCGATATCTCTATGTTTTGATAATCACAAAACGAAAACCCATCAAACCAAAGATCATGATGTAAACAAGTATTTAGTAGTAAACACCCACTTTCACCATCTAATCACTTAAGGTATGAATAAACAAAGTGTCTAATGCATTATAAGATCAAAGGAACATTCTTGTTAATCACTAGACTTTTATAAAATGTCACAAAACATTTTATATCTTTTATAAAACATTTTTGGAGTTAAAAGAATATGTTTAATTCATTACAAATTTATGAATTTACCAAAAATGGCAAATCTAATCCAAAAAATTTTTGCTCACAAAAGGACAAGAAAATCCAACGTTCAGGAGGGCGGCCCCCTTAATTATACTACGCGGCCCCCTTAATCATTAAGGGGACCGCCCCCTAATTAAGGGGACCGGCACGCTCCAGAACAGTGTTTTCTGGCCCTTTAAATACTGGATCATTCCACAAATTTTTCTCACCTTTTTGCACTAAAAACTTTCTGATTCAAACCTCCATCTCTATCTCAAAAATCCTTTGATCATATAATTCATAAGTTTTTATTTCTAAGTGATCCAAAGCTTCATCCACTCAAGTGCAAAGAGAAGAATACTTCTATCTATCAAGACTAGAAGTATTACAACTTAGTATCATCTTGCTATCTAAGTTGTTTGATCATTTCATCTTGTAAATCATTCATTATTTGGTGTATAAAGTGTATACATTGGTTGGCTAGATTTAGATATAGGATCTAGATTTGTTGAAGGTGTGAAGTGGTACTAGAAGTGAAGAAGTAGAGGTGCATAGGATTAGTGGAAGGAGATATAAGAAGTGGTAGTATATTGTAGTAGAGATTAGTAGTGAAGACAAAGAAGTTGAAGCCTGAAAGTTGAGAAGACTTAGAAGCCTAGAAGTTGTGAAGAAGTATAAGTCCTGAAGTAGTGGATAGATCGAAGTTGTGAAGGTGTGAAGAAACAAGTGGTGTGAAGAAGTGTAGAAGGTGTGAAAGAGTGTAGAAAAAGTTGTGTTGTGATTATAGTTGTGAGATTGGTTCTAGCTACGATTAGAACCCGACATTTAGCTTTGTGTCGTTAAATTGGTGTAAGCTAAGGTGTGTACGGTTTTCTCCGCCATAAGGGAGGTTATTGACTTAGTGAAGAAAACTCTGGAGTTCGGTGCTCGGGGAGTGGAGTAGGGCAAGGAAGGTGTCCTTGTAGCCGAACCACTATAAATCCTTTGTCTCTCGGTTTGATCTTTCCATCTCTCACTCTTTGTTTACTTACTTGTTAGCATTTCGTATATAGTTATAATTGCTTGTGTTGTGCATATATTGATTTCACATAAAGAACAAACTAGGTTCCATTCACAACATTAATTTTATATAAACAAACCAAAAGGATATACTCATATTAAAACACATAAACACATATATACTTATATGTGATATATGAAATCATAATTCTTACTCAACATTCTATATAAGTTGTGTTTATACGAAAAGTGTGAATAAAATAGTATCTATATTTTTGTATCAAAGATTTTTGAAATTTGCGTCTATTCTTTAAAAGCAAACTTTTATAAAACGAAAAAGGCGTAAAACTATTCAACCCCCCCCCCCCCCCTTCTAGTTTTCCACATTTAATACATCTTGCCTTTCTAAAAAAATATATATACATTAGAAAGTTAGATTTTTAACCTTGTATATGTTTTTAATTGTTCAGAAGACTTGGATTTCTTCTACAACATCGAAAGCATAATGGATAACGATACCTCTGGCATTGAAGATGCTCATGTTTAAGCTGGAATGATGCAGATTTATGATTGATCATATTCGTAAATTTAATAGACATTTCATATGCAATTTTATAGTTTGTTTTGAATATCATGAGGTTTTAAGACTTTTTCTTTTATACACAACGTTTTCTATTGGTTTCATTATTAATGTAGTTAAACGATCGAATGATTATTTTCTTAATATTGTTATTGTCATCTATCACGGAGTACGTGTTATTTACACAAAGTACTCACATTTAATGAAGTAGGGTTATTGAAATCTTTTGGCCGGCGTGAGTATCAAGTGCTGTGTCACTATCATTACAAAGACTTTCCACATACCTGACATATCATTAATAAGGCTAGACACACAATATATTTGGGTCAGTTTTTGCATACTTTCATTATTTAGGGCACTCTTCCTCATGCTTCATTAGTTGTACAAAATCCACGTTATGTTATATAGGTTTGTATCATGTAGAGTGTAATTAATAATTTCAATACCCCACGGATACGTTCAATATAATACTTATCTATTGCACAAAAAACGTATGATGATTTAATGCTACACAATGTAAATTTCAGTTTTTGATACATAATCCTTTTTTTCACAGTCACGCCTCTCTCCCATTTTATATATATATATATATATATATATATATATATATATATATATATATATATATATATATATATATATATATATATATATATATATATATATATATATATATATATATATATATGTATGTATGTATGTATGTATTAAAATAATTTGGTTTAATAACAACTACTGCTAAGTTTAAGGGTTTATATGATAAAGGAAACTTATTTTTCAAAAGATTTATAACACACGTTATCATTTCATATATAAAAATGTATAATGTAAATCATTTTTTAAATCTTATAGTTTGGATATTGATCACAAATGATGATAATATTTAATAACATCTATATATATTTTAGAATATATGTTTACTTATATTTGAAATATGTAAAAAAAGCTCAATATACCAAAACTATTTGGATTTATATTTTTTTTATTGGTGTCACATAAATAAAAACTTTATTGTGATGTGTGTCGATTTTCAACTATTAGTGGTTTGTAAGTTGACCCTAATTGTAATTATTACTCCTTTAGTCTTCTATTATGTGTTTGTTATCACATTCATTATTTAAATAATTTTTATCATTTAACACATTGTTTAAAGTAACAACTCTTCTTCTTTTTTAATATTTAAAGTCTGTATATCTTACTTTAGATGCACATTTTCACAATCGATGATAATAAATTTAGTGGCACTATTCAATATATATGGTCTTTGTAATGTTTGTTTAAAGAATCGTTTAATTTTTCAACACATTCAAAACATATAAACATTTGTTTTTATTTTATATGCACATGTAAAATTAAAATAATATTTTTATTAAAAATACGTAGCCGTATTATTTGATAACCAGTTTCTGATAATGAAATTATATTCTAATACTGTTTATGAATTGACACGTGATAGAATGCCTTTTCTGTTTCAAAACTATTATTTTGATTATTATTATAATTAACACCGTAGTCTTTGTTCATATTTTACTTCGTCCATGCTTATTATAATATTATTTTGAATTTATTTTTTTAGGCAAGAATAATCATTAAGTTTAAAGATTTGAAACATTTTCCCTTATTTAATCATATGGAAACATAAAATCTAAATCTTTTTTTTTAAATTTAAAGATTTTGATATATTATTCCATTTTAATCGTTAGTATATTCTACATTTACATATAGTCGTAGACCTATATAAGCAATTTTTATGTCACGATTATACGACACTGTCAATTTTTTATTCGATATTTCTCATTGCTAATGTATGATTACCACGCATATGAAGTTGAATTTATTTTTTTTACTGATTTTCTCTTAAATTTGTTATAAATATTTTCTATATGAATTGACAGATAGAATTCCTCGTTGAATACAACAAAGACAGAAACACCAACTTAACTTCCAATGGAGAAGGCCTGGTAACATATTTAAGTATATTATATCGTGTTGAAAATTAATAATAGATGTTAACAATAAAAATTTGGATTGAATATATTTTGTGTAGGTTGTCCCAATACAGATCCTCAACATCTACGTAGGCCTTGTTGGACGTAGGAAAATCGTTCTGATTTCAAACAATCAATGATACATAATTTCCGTTAAACCTGTTGGTTGTAATAATGTTTTAATATATGGTTCCGCCTTTAAAAGCTTTGTCATTAAAAATGGCTTAATAAATGGTTGGTTCATTAATATTTGCCATGTTCGAAACTATTATTCAATAGTTTTCTGTTATAATTTGGAAGGGGTTTGGATGGATAACTTTTGGAACTACAGGGGGCATGGTAGTTCATGTTTAATTGTTTCTTGCGTAAACACTAAAATAATTCATGTAAGCAACTTTTCGTTTCTGATTTACACTTTTAATAATTTTGTGTGATAGGCCGATTTTTTTACTATTAGCGTCTTATTTTTCTACATAGATTTTCGCAAAGGATTATTTTAGAATGTTGGACACTTCAGAGTCAACCCAAGTGAGTATTGAAACTTCATATAGACGTATTTGGATTGATTCTCATTTGAATAATGGACGGTTGATTGGTTTCAAAGGATTAAACTGGACAAATCTGTGCCATGATGAAAACTTATATGTAGGTCAATTCATGATATTAAGTTATATAAAGGAACATAATTTCATGCTTACGTTGTTCAACTACTGCGGCATTCATGATGACATTCATGATGGTGGCATTACACTCAGCGCTGGTAATCAATTTCTATATCAATTGTCATTTAACTTTTGTTTATATTATTCTAAAAGAATATTAATGTATAAAGTTATTTTTACAGATGACTTGAGGTTTGCAGAATTTATAGAAGCAAATATTGGAGATATGGAGGTTGTTGCTGATGATGATTTACCCATCATATTTCAAATTGAACACATGTCTCTGAATGCTTAATTTCCATGTTTTTATTTAGTTCCTCATTTTTGGGTTTGAAAGAAACAATTATCAAAGTTAGTTTTAGTAATTGTCAATGAATGATTTATTTTAGGAATTGTACGTAAATGTTTTTGTAACATTTTCCCCCCATCATGATTGTGATGGATAAAAAAATAGAATGATGCATCAGAATAATATGTATCTGATTCAATTAAATTTTTGTGATCAAATTTTCAATGGTATCTTTAGATAGATAATTATTCATTTCTTTATTTGAAAAAAAAACACACACAATCGTCACTTACGTGTCATCATCCATATAACTTTCTAAAGAATACTTTTTAAAAAAACTAAATCAAGTTTAGAATTCCAAAAAAACTGTAACAGAATCGTATATTTTAAATGATAGTGAACTGACAACCATCAAAGCACACGGCTCAATACTGATTACTGAATATAGATGTAAATCATTTATACTCATAACCTTTGAAAAAAATTTCTTTAAATTTATTTTACTTCTGAAATTATAACAAAAACAATCCACGTGTAAGCATCAATATTTAAAGATCATATAGCCACTCCCAATCCTAACCAACACACATAAACAAACCAAACCAAAAAAATGGCAAACATGACTCAACAAGTTATCCTTGAAATACGTCGAACAACATATGGGCATCTTCAGACTACTCGAGTTTACACATTAATGTGTCAAGAAATCATGAACGAAATCAACAGGAGAAATGCAATTATTGCTCAACTATGTAGCCAACCATTCAGTGCAAACCGCGACTCTGGTATTGGCTACTTGTTGATGCTTCAAGAAAGTGGAATGCATCAAGTTTTGCAAATCATGCAACTGTTGCGTCAAGTTCATTTCTACATCCATGAGAACTTTGTTTTCCAAGACATAATAACATTTAAATAAAAAGATATAATGTAAATGAAAATAACTATCTGATATGTACCTTTTTATGATTTGTTTCTTGGATGATAAACATGCAAGCTTTTCAGATTTATGTCCTTTTTTTTACATACTTTACACAATCAATTAGATAATTATAACGATAACAACACAAATACATTGGAACCAAAGAAACAAACTTATTTCTTTATATTAATATATACACTAAAAAAATATGCATGTATTTTTACATCAGAAACCAATGGATCAACAGAATCACCACCCTCTTTATTCATCTTCTTCTTCTTTTTCTCCATTCAAGTTCGTCTAGATCCGCAAAAACTTGCTCTCTCATTTCACGGATACTCTTATTAAATGGAAATCTTCTTAAAGCTTTCTGGCAAACCCCAAGAACTTCATTCAGATTTTTGAATGATTTTTCGCGGTCCATCAGAGATTTAATTTTCTGTGCAAAATGTGCAAGATAGTTAATTATTAGTTAGAAATATGAATGATAGCGAATAATGCATCTTCCACAAAAATATGAATAATAGCGAATAATGCATCTTCTACAAAATTATAATACCTTAACTTCATTTATTTCAGCCATTTCTTCATAATAATCGTCTGGTTCTTGTAAAGTAGAACTACACTTGTCACTGTTATAAGTGTCACTACTCTCATAACAAAAATCAGAGTCATCGTCACTACTGATAATGATGATATTTTCTGCCATTGATGTGTGTATGAAAAAAAGTTATGGATTTTTAGTAAATAAGTAAATGTAAAAAATTGATAGCGTATGCACTTATAGAGTGAGAATGGTCAAAATGTCAAATAACACGACCACTAATATGCCTACGTCTTGAAAATATAAAAAGCAAAAAAATATGCGCAATTTATATTTAGAAACACGATTATCATTTTTTTAAAAATATTATTACCTATTAATATCAAAATATTTATAATGAAAATCGTAATGCTCAATATGATTATCAAAAATAAACAGCTAAGAATGTCACATCGACAAATATATTAAAATATTAGAATACTGCGCATATGATATCCATTGTTTTTTTTTTTCTTGTATCATTGTCTATATCCAAACATTTAATTATACCACTTAAGTATTATAGATAAAGTCATTGTTATTTCTCTTTATTACTAACCATAACATTTATTTTTCAGAAAACACGTATATACAAATAATCAAATTAAAAACAGGCAGAGTAGTTGCATTGTGAATCAAATACATATAATTTAAGATACGACATTATTTAAACTGAAATCATACACATAGAATAAAATCAAAATGTAGAAAACCAACATTAAATTCATACAATTCATACTTTCACTAAACAAATACAAACATTCACACGCAAATAACAAAGTCAAATAATAATATAGGAAACAATTTATTTTATTTTTTTTGTATTCCATTGCGACCTTCTTAACCCAAAAACAATACAAATATAAAAATCATCCATATGCAAATGAAACACCAATTTTATGCTACATATCCATACTAAAATTATAATGTAATGTAAGAAGAATATGTAATTCTGATATGTAACCAAAACACAATTTTAAAAAATAAACATATCCATAATATTAAACATAAATAAATAAAATCTTAGTGAAATTGTTTGTAACTAAAAATTATTATCATATATCTTGGTCCATCTTTACAAATGAGAAATCACTTTTAAAACACGTAAGCACACAAAAATTATGACTTAATATAAGAAAAACACATAATTCTGTGTAATCAAAACACAATTCTAAAAAACAAACAGTTCCACAATATAAGAAACAAACTGAACAAATACAAACATTCACACGCAAATAACCAAGTCAAATACTAATATAGGAAACAATTTTTTTTTTTTTTTTTTTTTTTGGTATTCCATGGAGACCTTCTTATCCAAAAACAATACATATATAAAAATCACCCATATGCAAATGAAACATCAATTTTATAATACGTAGCCATACTAAAATTATAATGTAACGTAAGAAGAACATGTGATTCTGATATGTGACAAGAACATAACTTTAAAAATAAATATATCCATAATATTAGAAACAAATTATCATGCAAATATAATTGTTATACATTAACAAATTACCATGCAAATATAATTGTTATACATTATTATCATCTATCTTGGTCCATCTTTACAAATGAGAAACCACTTTTATAACACGTGGCCATATTAAAATTACAACTTAATATAAGAAAAACACGTAATTCTGATATTTAACTAAAACACAATTCTAAAAAACAAACAGTTATATAACATAACAAACAAATTACCACGAATGTAATTGTTATACCAAACGAAAAAACATAAATAAATTAAATATTAGCAAAATTATCTGAAACTCAAAATTAATTATCATCTTGGTCCGTCTTTGCAGTTTTTTTACCACCTCGCTTCGGGAGTGTTTTGGTCTTGTGCTTACTACCAGTTAATGATGGAGGTTCAACATCATCTTCGTCAACTGGTAGAGGATTTTCAACCTGATCCTCCTCAACTGATCCTACGTCTTCATCTTCGGCATGACTCTGAATAAACAAATATTCTGAAAATAAGGCTAGTGTCTAAAAAAATGTAAAGGTGTTATAACAAATTAAAAATATAAATACATACATCTTCTCCTAGATGTTTTTTTGTGAGTTCTTTTATAATTGATTCATCCTCAGTTAACTTGTTAACCGTGAAAACGTGATAATTATTATTCAAGTTGTAATCAGAAACTTGTATCTTAAACACACATTTTTTCCCAACCAGGTTATCCAAATCTTCGGGATATGTTTCCACTAGTAAATCCTACATAAACATGATAAACGTTATTTAATTTTCTCAAAAAATAAATTCAAATACAGCTATACAATGTATAATTATACAACCTTGTCAATTTTTTGCATTAGATATGCTTGTGATTTGCCAATAAGTTTACAAACATCCTGCCCAAACAAAGATAAAGTAGCCGAACAACTATCATCTTGAACACGTATTTGAACCTTGATCCTATAAAAACATGTATCCTCCATTGTTGTTAAGCAAGACAACTCAGATAAAAACATATATATCAACCATTCAATACTCCTATCATCGATCAACTCATCCATGTTTAAATTATCAGTTAGAAAAAAATCACCAAGCAATACAATAAACACAGATAAGTTGCTAGAGGATAGTTGAGTTACACAATGTTGTTACAAAAAGAGTCGAACATTCACTTGAAGTCAGATGTATCAACGCTCCTACTTTCGACCAACCTGTACATATTTAATTGTATTGTTTCATACCTCGAATAAAGTTTCGTCTGGACGCCACAAGCTTCACAATAATTTCTTCCATTTTCAGTATTCGAAAATATCTTGACGATGCTTTTACAAACAGTACACGTCATGTAATACCACCATTGATCAGATACAACTTTTAAAATTGTTCCTATAACAACACACCCGCTCGGCTGGAATCAAAGCTAAAGTAACAAAATAAATAAAAAAATATTAATAAATAATATTACTACATGAATAAGTTAGTAAAAAAATATTTAATAGACAATTAAACACAAAATAAAATCACCTCTTCAATGTCATAGACATCCTCGATACTTTTGAATGTAAACTGCAAATAAAACTGTACTGGTTGTCTTACTGCCGACTCTGTAGATAGGACCACCTTTGTATCTCCACTCTTAGCAACATCAGAACTTAGCAATCTATTCAGGTAATTAAAAACCCCCAACACAATTGTTTTATCAAACTTATAAAACCATACGAATTACCACGTTAATGCACAAACTTACTTTCTTTTTTAATTCTTTGATATGTGGGTTTGATTCATCATTTATCAACACTTTCGTGCCGGCAAAACAATTTGAGACTTGCGCCGTAGCTGCATGTGATCAAACATTATGATATCCTTTCTTAAATCTCGCATAACAAAATTGAAAATCAAAATACCTACCATCCCACATGCTTTTCTTTGCCATAACTATAAGTATTACTATAGGATCTTTTGATGTTGCATGTGCTTTGATATACTCATGAAGCATAACAGCCAGTTCATTCCAAAGGGTACATGGAACTCTCACACCACTGGAGAAAAAGATATAACATTATTAACAAAACCCTGGTCATTCTAAAGTATTTGTTCTATGACATCATAAATAATTTGAAAACGATAAACACTATAAATCACCTAAGATCTTGTAGCTTGAACTCTAATATTTGTTTAGGTTTGTCTTCTGGATTAATAACAGTGATGTTGTTCTTTACCAATTGTCCAATAACATATGAAAAGAATAAATCATAACATATACTCAATGAGAAACACAAACAGTTATTCAATTGCTTTATAAGAAACACATGATTCTGATGCAGAATCCAAAACATAATCAAAACTATATAAGAAACTGTAGGACCGTACAACAACCTATTTCACATATGAATCTTGCCTAAACCTAGAGAGAGAAAGTAAGTAGAGAGAGAGAGTGAGTGGGAACTCTAGTGTGTGAAATAATACCTTTGTTAATACTAAGAGAATCACTAAGAGAACCAACCTCTCAAATGAGGTTTACAAGAGTATTTATACTTGAAGTCTAGGGCATCATCTATCTTATACATTATTACACTAATGGCCCTTAGACTTTTACAAAACATGAATACTAAGCACAAACTTCATCATAATGACATTCTAAAGCAACCTATAACAATACATTAATGACCGACACTTTTTATAAATAAAAATACGATTCTAACAATCTCCCCCTAAGTGTTGGTCATTGAAGGTTGCGCGACGTCATCATCTTTGTCTTTACACTTTAATATTCATAGCTCTTGACGTCTTTAAGAATCACTAGATGAAACATAGTTCCAGTTCATCATGCTTCATTGTTGATGAAGTGATCCGATGATGTCATCTGCCTTTCGTCACTTCTGTGTTTGTGGTGGTTGTCTGCCATTCCAACATGCTCATACGTCTTTAGGCTTTGTCATACATACATTTGTTATTCCCGTTCTTTCACTTTGATCTTTGTCACGTAACTTTGTAGATTCTTCTTTTTGGCGTAGAATCTTTCTTTGACTGTTGCTATCCTTTGATCTTTGTGAGAACTTTCCTTTGACTTTGTGATGCATGTATGAGCATGTGGAATCTTTCGCCATGGAGATGATGTATAGCTGCAGGTAAACAGTTAGCAATAAACAACCGGTACTTACAGATAAGGAATTAGAGATCGTCAACAGCATAGTGTGAAGACTCCTTCTAACCCTTACCATGACCGTTCCCATATCAGATACTCCCGAAAGAGCTTACGAGACCTACTAAGTAGCTCAATGACTGGGTGAGTCGCTGGGGATCACTCCACGACTGTAGACCGTTTGAAACCACCGCGAACACTAAGCGTAACCCATAAAGAATTACCGAAGTGACCTGCTGTCAGGGCTGTTTGATGTTGACCCTGGCAGGAATTTCCATTCAATCATTGAGAATCACAAAAGTGAATCCTCTCATAAATGTTCTGGCAGATTGCTAAGATCTGCGTAGGACTCTTAAGTTTACATCTGGCGTCCTTAATAATGAACAACCAGTGTAGAAATATCATGTGTTCCTATGAGATCTTTTGATGAATCTCGGGGCTCTAGACTCGATAAGTGCACATTTGGTTTCCTATGCGGAGATTAGGGAGAGGTCTCCTGCTTCAATATCAATCATCTCTAAGAGACAGATTGATAGATTACACCGGTTCCCCGTGAGAATGAAACAAGCTCTTTTAAGAGAACTTGAGTGGCTAGAAGGTTTAGTGCAGTGCGTCACTGGGTCCATAACGTCTTTATCTTCAATACCGGTGTCACCTTAGTAACAACCAGTAGCATATGAATTGAACCCGGTGTCTGCCCTAAGGTTGAACATATGGAGGGCTATTTCTTTTCACCCTTTTTCATAACTTTTCTTTTTAATTCTTCAACCCCTTCTTTCTCCTTTCTCATTTTCTCCTTTTTTTCAATCATACCTAAGGACTTCTAATTCTAATCTATTGGAATTGTCCTTGGGTAGATCCCTCCGGCTCTGGCGGATCATAGGACGGTTTTCCGTAACCTTAGTGTTAGCATCGTATTTTATTTATAAAAAGTGTCGGTCATTAACGTATTATTTTAGGTTGCTTTAGAATATCATTATGATGAAGTTTATGTGTATTATTCATGATTTTATAAAGTCTAAGGGCTAGTTATGTAATAAGGTCAAAGATTAGAGAAGCCCTAGACTTTGAGTATAAATACTCATGTAAACCTCATTTGTGAGGTTGGTTCTCTAGTTGGTTCTCTTAGTCATTAACAAGGTTATTATTTTCACACACTAGAGTTCCCATCCACTCTCTCTCTACTTACTTTCTCTCTCTAGATCTAGCCAAGATTCATAAGTGATAAGGTTGTTCTACGGGCCTACAAGTGGTATCAATCGCCTAGGGATAATATAGGTTGTTTTAGGATTGATTTGGTTGAATAAACATGGTATAAAAGTGGTTGTTTTGATTCGAGGTTACTGTTCATCGTGTTTCTGCCGAGTTAGGGGGAAAACGAAAACTGCCGAGTTAGGTTTTATTCTTGTTTTTGCCGAGTTAAGTGGTTTTTTCTGCCGAGTTAGGGGTAAAATCTTAAACTGCCGAGTTAGTTGTATCACTTTCTGCCGAGTTAAGAGTTAACTTTCTGCCGAGTTTACTAAGATTTTTGCCGAGTTTGGAATTTTGGGATTTTTGGCGAGTTAGCCTTGTTTCTTCCTAATCGTTTATCGAGTTAGGACCAGTGTTGCTATCTTCTTAACGTTACTCTGCCAAAATTTCCTAAACTTGCCGAGTTAGAACCTAACTTAAAACTTGCCGAGTTAAGTACCTAACTAAATTTGCCGAGTTAAGTTTCTACCTAAACTTGCCGAGTTAGAACCTTAAATAATCTTGCCGAGTTAGAACCTTAAATAACTTGCCGAGTTAGAACCCTAACCAACCTTGCCGAGTTTTTTGGCGGGAAATTTTGAGTAAAATTTATTTTTCACACGAGACTTTACGTTCAATTTTTATGCGAGATTCAAAGGTTGGTATAACGTTGAAAATTTCGGCCGAAAATTCAAATTTTTAGGCCAAAATTCAAAAAATTTCGGTAAAATTTGGCGAAAAAATTTTCAAAACTCAAATTTTTCTGGCAACCTTAGAATTGTATTTCTTAGTGATTTTCAAATTTTGGCAAGGAAAATTTTCATACTCGATTTTTGGCGGGAAATTACGAAATCAATCAGATCAACCGAGAACGTTTTTCATCTTCACCATACCATCTAATCTACAACAACAACCTTTGTTATCTTTCAAAAGATCCTCAGAACAACGTTTCACTTTGAATTGAATCAATGGCATCTCACCATGACAGTATCGCGAGTACTTTGTCCACTGGTTTTGCATCAGTCTTCAATGCATTAAACATCCAACGACACAACAACAATCAGCAAGGATATGCTTCGAGTATACAGATGGGGAATCAGATGCAATATGCAGGGCTGTATGTAGGAAATCAGATGGATCAGATTGTGAATCATAATGTGCTTAATCAAAATGGGATTGATTGTTTCATGACTTCGATTCAGAAACCGCCATCAGCAAGTCACAACAGAAACAATGTCAATGCAATGACGAGGGTTGAAAAGATCCAGTACTTGTTGATGCTAGCCAATAAAGAAGAATCGGGAATACCGTTGACTGCTGATGAACATGAGTTTAGAGCTACAACAAGAGTTAATGACAACTCAGCAGATCTCATTGAAACCTACAACTTTAGGGCAAATCAGCAGGCAACAACATCACGCAGTGATTCTGATCTTCCTCCTACTTATGATTCAGATCCATTCAATGAGGTACCAAATTATGGTAACAATGCTACTTCGTCTGCTCATGAGAAGCCACATTCTGTGTCATCTGAACCTAATTATGATACATATGTGGGGGAACAAGTTAATAGCAATGTTAACTATGAAACTCCAGATATGGATCCTAATGGAGTTCAAGTTGCACAAAATGGTGCTAATGATGAGGAAACCCGTGCTTTCTTTGAATCTTTATTGAATAATTGCAGCATTGAAATCGAGAAAGTGAAAAAGGTCAATCGCGATATTAAGGCCGCGAATGTCAAATTGACCGCTGAGCTTGAGAGTTACAAGAAAAACGCTAATGCTTTTGAATTTCATCACAAAAGATTGTCTGAATTAGAAACTGGTTATCAAAATTCCGTTTCAAGGGAAAAACAATTGCAACTCAAGTTTGATACACTTGATGTTAATTCTTTCAAGAAGATAAAAGCTTTAAACGCGGAAATTTCTGATTTACAAAACCAACTTTCTAAACAAAAAACAGCTTATACCAATCTTGAAAAAGAAAGGGATGAGTTGAAAAAGGATTTTGCAAAGAAAGAAGACAAACTTTTGGCCGAAATCGTAGAGTCAGAACACATGATTGCTCATTTAGAAGAATTAGTGGTTAAGTCGGGTCAGTCAAGTCAAACAATGAAAATGATTTCAAATCAAACTAATCCGGTTTACCATACGAAACATAAAGTGGCTCTTGGTAACAACACCCCAAGTAATCTCAAGAAAGCTCAGCAAGAACAGAATGTTTTGTATAATGGGAATGTGATTTACACTAAACATGATCCTCCCGTCGTTCGGGATTCTGTGCAAACGATAGAACATGTCGAAGAGAGCATTTCTAAAATGAAACAAAAGGATTTGAAACCCATTGATTACAACAAATTGAACAAACTTTCGGGACTTACTTTTGTTCCACAAAAAGAACCATCTGTGTTTTCCATAAAACGACCATTCTCAAAAATGTTTTCTAAGAAAGTAATTGTTTCAAAATCTCTTTCAAAAATGGAACAAATGTCTTCTAACAACACTTTTAATACAAGTGAGGCTAGAAACATTCTGGATGACGTTAAAAAGAGAATTCAAGAACTTCAAAACATTGTTGCTTCTAAAACTACAATCGATATTAACAACTGGCATTCCAGTTTTCATATTGAGCAGAAAAAAGTTTTTGAAAACGAAATTACTATCCCACTGAATAACATCAGTGCGAGGGTAATCCATTTTGAAAAAGCTTTCTTAAAAGAAACAGCCGACTTTGTCAAGGACCACAAATCCCTGGTAAACGAAGCTAATGATACTCGTGAAAACATGAATGTTTTGGAAAGGTTAAATGATTCTCTCTTCGAAGCTGTTATGACCACTGACATTATGTCCATTATTTTACAAACATATTCTGTTCAAGACGATGAAAGACTGAGAGCTGAGACCTCTGAAATTGTTTCCAAATATGAAAATGCTCTTATAAAGCTTGAAAATGAAAATGTGTCATGTTTTAAACAACTTGATCGAAAAAAGGAAGAATGCAAGTATGACAAATTGTCGTATGAGCGTGCTTTCAAAAACATGAAAGAGCAAAATGATCTTTTGAGGGCTCAGCTTGAAAGTGAAAAAAGGAAGGGTGAGGAAACTAAGTTTGCAAAACCATCGACTTCGGAGAAACCAAATGTTTCAAACATGGTTCAAAAACCAAAAATGTCAAGTTCACGGTTTGCTCCAAAAGTCGATGAGAAAAAGGAATTGTCAAAACCAGTCACTCCACCACCCTTGCCCAAGGAAAAGGTAATGGAAAAGATTGTTGAAAAACAAAATTTGTTTGTTGAAAGAAACAAAAATGTGATTTCACCTGGCTCTTCTAAGTATACTACACCAAATAAGACAACAAAAACTGTTAATGAGTCTGTTGGTTCTAATGACATGGTCCTCAATCATCATCTAGCAGAAGCTAGAAAAAAGGCACAACATCGAAAAAACGGAATTTTAGGTGCAAAACCTAGTGTGATGAATTCTACAAGATTCCAAAGCACTGCTAGTAGTAGTAAACCATTACCTAGGAACTTTCAACAAAATACTAGAGATTGGCTTGCATCTAAGAGTAGTGGCACAAATAAGAATTCTAGGACAGTAGAATGCAACACAAAGAATTCCAAATCAAGTGTCAAGACACAATCCACTAAGACACCAAATCGTAACAAACCCGTTGATAAGAAGCAAGAGGTTAAGAAACCTAATAGGTGGATATCTAAAGAATGTAGTTTTTCCAACACTGAGACTTCCGCTGCATCTGATAAGAAAACTACATCTAGATCTTACCTTAGGTGGATTCCTACGGGGAAAGTTTTTAAAACAGTTGGTCTTAGGTGGATTCCCACAGGGAAGATTTTTGATAGTTGAACCAAGACAAATAATAGTGATAATCTTCAGGATAAGGAAGTAGAAACCACAACAACAGTTGATAGTCAACACCCGCAGAGTGATGATTCATGTACTTCTAACACTGTTATTTGTGAAACCTCTTCGTCTTTGGTTGCAGGTGCTTCAACTATCTCAGAACCCAGTTCTTCAGAGGGTTCAAATTCTGTAAATTCTATAAAATCATTCTTTCAATCTTCTATTTTTGACTTTCCATTTCTTTTATAAAAAAAAATACAAAAATACAAAAATATAATATTTCAAAAAATACAAAAACAATATAAAATCAAAAAATCCAAAAATATTTTTCTCACGACATGTCTCTCGTATAAATCAATATTCTGTACGTGTCTAGAAATGTCTTTCAACAATGACACGGACATTTACAGATGCTTGAACGGGAGTTCTTTAAAATGTTTTTCTAAAACATGTCGTTTCTCAAAAGTTTCTTCACAATGGCTTGTAAGTACTTCAGCTTACAACCCGTGCTTCAAAGTGAAATCTTTTCAAAACTTAAGTCCGGGTATAACAACTCGAAAAGATTTCATATAAGGACTTAATCAAATGGCTTTTGGACATATCAGTTCAGGACCCGTGCTTCAAAGAAAGGAAAGTGCTTAATCAAAACAAAGATTTCAATTTTTTTCAAGCACCTATCCTAAAACAAAAACCAAACACTTATCTGGCTTGAGTTTTCTTTAGAAAAACTTTCAAAATCTTTAAGCTCAAGACCATGATTGTTGATCTAATGATAAATTAGATTTTCAAAATTCTCTTACATTTTGAGCACCACCTTTTCAAGATTTTTCAAAAAGATTTTCAAAATCTATCAAAATCGGTGCTCATCATCAAAATGATTTGTGTACACCTTACAGTGCACAACTCACGTTTTCAAAGAAAGTAAAGTGTTACGCAAAAATGATTTTCATCAACAAAGTGCACTTATCCTAAAAATGGACACTGTTGTACGCCTCAGTGCGACATTCCTATTCAAACAAAGAGAAGTCTTTGTTTTTCAAAAAACCTTGATGCAAAATTCAACAAATCTGAAACTTCTTTCTCTTTCAGAATTTTGCTTCAAGACGACTCCTTCCCTCTAAACTTTAAAAAGTTTAACATTTCTCAAAAACATATGCGAGTTTTGAGGGGGAGTATTTCATAAAAACAAAAATGTTCCGAGTTCATGCAAAAACAAATCTGTCTTTCTCTCCAAAAAGCTTTTTCTTAATCATTTGATATCAAAAATATCACGATATGCTATTTTTGAGGGGGAGAAGACATGATTAAAATGTGATCAAAGATGTTTAAAGCTTGTGACTGAATCTCAAAAGAGCTCGACTCAGAAAGTACCAATGAATTGACAAAGCTTAAAATGTCAGTAATCGAAAAGACTTGTCCTGGACGGGTAATAATTTCAAGCTAGTATAACTAGTGATGTAAGCGTGTCTCGAATAGGACTTGTCTGAGTAGAATGTACCGTATCGAGAGACTTTCTTTGGACTTGACCAGGACGGGTAATAACTTCAAGCTAGTCTAACTAGTGATGTAAGCGTGTCTCGAATCGGTTATGTTCAGTGAAAGTGGATCAATTCAAAAAGTGCAAACTCCTCACGCATGTGCAAATTTCTTAAAAATTCATGAGCACATGTGAAGGGGGAGTCCTTCAAAAGAAACAAAAACTCTCAAAGTGTCAACAAAAATGTGTTTATATTCATAAACACTTTGAGAGATTTTCAATCAAAGGTTTCATGGCAATTATAGGATTCATGGAGTTATAAGGTGACTAAGGTTAGGGAAAACCGTCCTATGATCCGCCAGAGCCGGAGGGATCTACCCAAGGACAATTCCAATAGATTAAAATTAGAAGTCCTTAGGTATGATTGAAAAAAGGAGTAAATGAGAATGGAGAAAGAAGGGGTTGAAGAATTAAAAAGAAAAGTTATGAAAAAGGGTGAAAAGAAATAGCCCTCCAAATGTTCAACCTTAGGGCAGACACCGGGTACAATTCGTATGCTACTGGTTGTTACTAAGGTGACACCGGTATTGAAGACAAAGACGTCATGGACCCAGTGACGCACTGCACTAAACCTTCTTAACCACTCAAGTTCTCTTAAAAGAGCTTGTTTCATTCTCACGGGGAACCGGTGTAATCTATCGACCTGTCTCTTAGAGATGGTTGATATTGAAGCAGGAGACCTCTCCCTAATCTCCGCATAGGAAACCAAATGTGCACTTATCGAGTCTAGAGCCCCGAGATTCATCAAAAGATCTCATAGGAACACATGATATTTCTAAACTGGTTGTTCATCATTAAGGACGCCAGATGTAAACTTAAGAGTCCTTCGCAGATCTTAGCAATCTGCCGAGAACGTTTATGAGAGAATTTACAAATGTATTTCTCAATGATTGAACGGAAATTCCTGCCAGGATCAACATCAAACATCCCTGACAGCAGGTCACTTCGGTAATCCTTTATGGGTTACGCTTAGTGTTCGCGGTGGTTTCAGTCGGTCTACAGTCGTGGAGTGATCCCCAGCGACTCACCCAGTCATTGAGCTACTTAGTAGGTCTTGTAAGCTCTTTCGGGAGTATCTGATATGGGAACGGCCATGGTAAGGGTTAGAAGGAGTCTTCACACTATGCTGTTGACGATCTCTAATTCCTTATCTGTAAGTACCGGTTGTTTATTGCTAACTGTTTACCTGCAGCGATACATCATCTCCATGGCGAAAGATTCCACATGCTCATACATGCATCACAAAGTCAAAGGAAAGTTCTCACAAAGATCAAAGGATAGCAACAGTCAAAGAAAGATTCTACGCCAAAAAGAAGAATCTACAAAGTAAAGTGACAAAGATCTAAGTGAAAGAACGGAAACAACAAATACATGTATCACAAAGACTTAAGACGTATGAGCATGTTGGAATGGCAGACAACCACCACAAACACAGAAGTGACGAAAGGCAGATGACATCATCGGATCACTTCATCAACAATGAACAAGGAACAATCAACAATGTACACTGACTCATCTAGTGATTCTTAAAAGACGTCAAGAGCTATGAATGATAAAGGTTAAAGACAAAGATGATGACGTCGCGCAACCTTCAATGACCAACACTTAGGGGAGATTGTTAGCATCGTATTTTATTTATAAAAAGTGTCGGTCATTAACGTATTATTTTAGGTTGCTTTAGAATATCATTATGATGAAGTTTATGTGTATTATTCATGATTTTATAAAGTCTAAGGGCTAGTTATGTAATAAGGTCAAAGATTAGAGAAGCCCTAGACTTTGAGTATAAATACTCATGTAAACCTCATTTGTGAGGTTGGTTCTCTAGTTGGTTCTCTTAGTCATTAACAAGGTTATTATTTTCACACACTAGAGTTCCCATCCACTCTCTCTCTCTACTTACTTTCTCTCTCTAGATCTAGCCAAGATTCATAAGTGATAAGGTTGTTCTACGGGCCTACACTTAGTCACCTTATAACTCCATGACTATCCTATAATTGCCATGAAACCTTTGATTGAAAATCTCTCAAAGTGTTTATGAATATAAACACATTTTTGTTGACACTTTGAGAGTTTTTGTTTCTTTTGAAGGACTCCCCCTTCACATATGCTCATGAATTTTTTAAGAAATTTGCACATGCGTGAGGAGTTTGCACTTTTTGAATTGATCCACTTTCAGTGAACATGACCGATTCGAGACACGCTTACATCACTAGTTAGACTAGCTTGAAGTTATTACCCGTCCTGGTCAAGTCCAAAGAAAGTCTCTCGATACGGTACATTCTACTCAGACAAGTCCTATTCGAGACACACTTACATCACTAGTTAGACTAGCTTGAAATTATTACCCGTCCAGGACAAGTCTTTTCGATTACTGACATTTTAAGCTTCGTCAATTCATTGGTACTTTCTGAGTCGAGCTCTTATGAGATTCAGTCACAATCTTTAAACATCTTTGATCATATTTTAATCATGTCTTCTCCCCCTCAAAAATAGCATATCGTGATATTTTTGATATCAACTGATTAAGAAAAAGCATTTTGGAGAGAAAGACAGATTTGATTTTGCATGAATTTGGAACATTTTGTTTTTGTACTCCCCCTTAATGATAGCACATTTTAAAATCAATAAAGGGTTTTGAGGGAGTTATCTTGAGCACTCATTTGAAAGATTTTGAGAAATCTTGTGAACAATCTTGAAAAAAATGCTCAAGATATCTGTTTGAAAAAATGAGTTTTTGTTTGAAGTTTTTTTCGTTTGTTTAGACTCGAACTTTTTGAAAAAGATTTCGTCCTTGAAAATACGAGTCCTTGATTTGAAAATAAACAGAAGTCATCGTTTAAGCCCGGGTTTCATACTGAAGTATACGAAAGCCATTGTGAAGAAACTTTTGAGAAACGACATGTTTTAGAAAAACATTTAAAGAACTCCCATTCAAGCATCTGTACATGTCCGTATCATTGTTGAATGACATTTCTAGAAACGTACAGAATATTGATTTATACGAGAGACATGTCGTGAGAAGAATATTTTTGGATTTTATGTTTTATATTGTTCTAGCTCCTCAGGAGTTAGGCTTCGCATGGCAATTCGTCGAACTAAATAGTCAAACTTTTCTTTTGGAAGGGCTTTAGTAAATAGATTGGCGAGTTGGTAATCAGTCTTAACGAAAAATAATTCAACAGTACCCTCTTCCACGTGTTCTTTGATGAAATGGTAGCGGACTTTGATATGCTTCGTCTTAGAGTGATGTACGGGATTGCACGAGATGGCTATGGCACTTTTTGAGTCACAATACATAGGTATTTTGTCAAAAGTAAAGCCATAATCTGTGAGCTGTGTCCTCATCCAAAGAACTTGGGCACAACATGCAGGTAGAGACACATACTCGGCTTCAGCGGTTGATAGTGCAGTACAATCCTATTTCTTTGACGACCAGCTTACTAGCTTTTCACCTAAAAATTGTGCTCCACCTGATGTACTTTTTGCTGTAATTTGATCTCCTGCATGGTCGGCATCTGAAAAGGCTGTTAGAGTAAACCCCGAATCCTTCGGATACCAAAGTCCCATGTTAATGGTTCTTCGTAGGTACCGAAAGATCCTTTTAACCTCTTTGAGGTGAAGTTCGGTAGGCTTTGCCTGAAACCGTGCTAACAAACAAATAGCAAATTGAATATCAGGTCGACTAGCAGTTAAGTACATGAGAGAACCGATCATGCTCCGATATTTTTTTGGATTGACGGATTTCCCAAACAAATCAGCATCAATTTTTGGTGAAGTGACCATTGGAGTACCAACAGAATCACAATTTTCCATTCCATGTTTTTTCAAAATCTCTATTGTATATTTAGCTTGATTGATAAAGATACCACGAGGGGATTGATGTATTTGTAAACCAAGAAAGAATTTTAATTCCCCCATCATGGACATTTCAAATTTGCTTTTCATGAGATTTTCAAAATGTTTTGAATGGTTAGGATTGGTTGATCCAAAAATTATGTCGTCCACGTAAATTTAAACGATCAAAATGTCATCTTTGTATTTTTTGATAAACAAGGTGTCATCAACCGTTCCTTTGGTGAAATTTTTTTTGAGCAAGAAAGATGATAGTTCGTCATACCACGCTCTTGGAGCTTGTTTTAAACCATAGATGGCTTTCTTAAGCTTGTAGACGTAGTCTGGATGATCTTTGTCGATGAATCCCTCTGGCTGACTCACATACACTTCTTCTTTCAGAGTTCCATTTAAGAAAGCTGTCTTAATGTCTATCTGATAGACTGTGATGTTTTTGTGAGCTGCATAGGCTAAGAAAATCCGGACTGCTTCAAGTCTAGCTACAGGCGCGAATGATTCTTCGAAATCTATCCCTTCTTCTTGTGGATATCCTTTAGCCACGAGACGAGCTTTGTTACGAATTACAGTCATTTCCTCATCCAGTTTGTTCTTCCACAACCACTTGAGATCAAGAACGCGTTTATCAAGTGGTCGTTCAACAAGTTCCCAACTATCATGTAACAGGTATTGAAGAAGTTCCTCCTGTATCGCTTCAATCCAAGGGTTTTCTGCCATTGCTTCCCGAATGTTCTTTGGTTCTTTGAGGCTTATTGAGCAAATGTAAATGCACAATTCGAGATCGGTGGCAAGTTGTCTCCTCGTCTGAACTGGCTTTGAAGGTTCACCAATAACTTGTTCTATTGGATGGTCTTTTGTCCATTGAAACGTAGAAGGGTACCTTGGGTGTAACGAATGTGTGTTAGATGGTTCTTGTAACCTTGAAGAAGATTCAGCAGAGTCTGTTGCAAACGGGTTTTCAAATACTTCTTCTCCTTCTTCTAACGCAACATCGTTTGAATTATTTGTTGGTTCTTCTTGAAAATTTGTGTTTTGATTTTGCTCATCAATTCTTGGTAGTTCAGTTTCAAGTACTGGAGTGGCTTGAGTAGATGTAGATGATGTTGAGGTAGTTGGTGCTTCAGCTTCGATTGTTGTAGATGCATCCAGTGGTGGTGGTGGTGGTTGATTTTGAACGGGTGCAGCGGAATGTTGTTGAGATGCATTTGTCGAAGTTCCACCATAATATTCATCAAACATTAACTCGAAGAAATTTTCCAGTTCTTGTACTGAAGGTTTATCCGTGTTTGTTGACTGAGCTCCTTGAGGTACGAGTCCTGAACTGATGTGTCCAGAAGTCTGACTGTTCTAGAGTGTATCTCTCAGAAGCCATTTGTGAAATCTCGTCAAACTTCACATTCATCGTCTCCATAATCCTTTTCGTTCTTCTATTATACACCCTGAATGCCGTCGAGTTTTCTGAATATCCAATGAAGATTCCAATATCACCCTTAGCTTTCAACTTTCCTAGATCTTCTCTGTCGTTCGTCGGATAGCACAAAGCGCCAAACATGTGAAGGTAAGAGATGTCAGGTTTTCGATTGTTCACTAGCTCATATGGGGTTTTATTGAATCTTGGATGTACTAGGGATCGGTTTTGAGTGAAACAAGTAGTGGCAACAGCATCAGCCCATAAGAATAGTGGTGCACTAGAATAAATTAGCATTGTACGAGCAGCTTCCACAAGAGTTCTGTTTCTTCTTTCAACTACCCCATTCTGCCGTGGAGTTCTAACAACTGATGTTTGATGTGTAATTCCAACATCTTCGAGGTAAGTTCTTAACTCCTGATTTGTGAATTCTGTGCCATTATCTGTTCTTACAATCCTTACTGGAGCTTGAAGTAGAACTTGAATACGCTTCAGAAAGGTGATGATGATGCCTGGTGCTTCGTCTTTTGATCTCAAAAACTTTACCCATGTATATCTTGAATAATCATCAACGATAACAAGAATATACTTTTTCCCATTAATGCTTTCAACTCTCATTGAGCCACATAAGTCCATGTGCAACAAGTGTAACCTTGCTTCCGAACTAGGTACGGTTTTGGGTTTATATGATGCTCTTTTGCTTTTTCCTTGTTCACATGATGGACATAGATGATCCTTGGTGTATTTGAACTTAGGAAGTCCGGTGACGATGTTGTCTTTGGCTAACTTGTTGATGGTGTCGAAATTAAGATGGGATAAACGTCTATGCCACAGCCAGGACTTAGTTTTGGTTGCCCTTGTCATAAGACAAATTGGTGATGTAGAAGCCATTTGGTTGATGTCGATGGCATACAAGTTTGTACCACGATTACCAGTTAAGAGATCATCACCAACCAAATTTCTAATAAAAACCGTGTTTCTCCTGAATGCAACTTCTAAATCTGCATCACAAAACTGCCCAACTGAAAACAAGTTGTGTCCCAACCCTTCGACGTAGTAAACTCGAGTGATTAAAATATTCCCAAACTGAAGATCTCCATAACCCTGAATAGCTGCTACATGATCATTTCCAAAGCGTACAGTTCCCATGAATTTCCAGATGAAATTGATCAGCAGCTTTAAATTCCCGGTCATGTACTTGGAGCAACCCGAGTCGACGATCCAAAGACATATTTCGATAACCTGCCAATAACAGAAGAGTTTGTATTTGGAAACCGTTTTGAATTTGGTTCCATGGGGTTAGGGGTACATTCAAACTCACACTCATAGACAGTTGCTACTTGTTTAGCTTGAACTATTTCTAATTTGCCATCCTTGAGTATAAATTCTCTACCCGTTGGAATCCAAACACAATGCTTAAGATAGTTCCTAGGCGTGCGACTATTAGTGGTGTTCCTAATTCTTTTAATTAGGTTTCCAACGAATCTAGATTTTGCACTAGGACCTTTCGAAACGCTCTTCTGTTCAGGCGTAACACTCACATTCTTATAAACACATTCATCATGAACATCATTAATTAAACATTTCTTGCATATTAAACAAACAGAGTCATTACATGCATTAGAACCAGTACTCTCGACATTACATTCAGATGAAATATGTCTCTTATTAGAAAGCGATAAATTCCTAGGGTGTTCTTCTACTTCTTCCACTTTATTCTTGCAACTACTCTTAGAGACAGGCGAGACTCTATTGTTCCTTGTATTGCTCCTAGGCTGTAGTCTGCTGCTCCTAGAGGTGCTTTCTAATCCTGTAGAAGTTGAGGCACACACATTAGGATTTATATTGTTTTCCTTTTTAGCATCCCTAGATTCTTTAGAATTATCCTTTATGCACTTGTCATTTGTCTTAGATGTTGAGGCAGACGCACTAGTGGGACTAATCCTAAAAAGGCCAGGTGCTATCACTTTTGGTGTTTCGACAACCGCTTTTCCTTTATCAACAATCTTTTCATTTTCACTTTTCTTAGGCAAGGGTGTTGGAGTGACTGGTTTTGTCAAATCCTTTTTCTCATCGACTTTTGGAGCAAACCGTGAAATTGACATTTTTGGTTTTTGAACCATATTTGGAACATTTGATTTCTCCGAAGTCGATGGTTTTGCAAACTTAGTTTCCTCACCCTTCCTTTTTTGACTTTCAAGCTGAGCCCTCAAAAGATCATTTTGCTCTTTCATGTTCTTGAAAGCACGCTCATACGACAGTTTGTCATACTTGCATTCTTCCTTTTTTCGATCAAGTTGTTTAAAACATGACACATTTTCTTTTTCAAGCTTTATAAGAGCATTTTCATATTTGGAAACAATTTCGGAGGTCTCAGCTCTCAATCTTTCATCGTCTTGAACAGAGTATGTTTGTAAAATGATGGACATAATGTCAGTGGTCATAACAGCTTCGAAGAGAGAATCATTTAGGTTTTCCAAAACATTCATGTTTTCACGAGTTTCATTAGTTTCGTTTACCAGGGATTTGTGGTCCTTAACAAAGTCGGCCGTTTCTTTTAAGAAAGCTTGTTCAAAATGGATTACCCTCGCACTGATGTTATTCAGTGGGATAGTAATTTCGTTTTCAAAAACTTTTTTCTGCTCAATATGAAAACTGGAATGCCAGTTGTTAATATCAATTGTAGTTTTAGAAGCAACAATATTTTGAAGTTCTTGAATTCTCTTTTTAACGTCATCCAGAATGTTTCTAGCCTCACTTGTATTAAAAGTGTTGTTAGAAGACATTTGTTCCATTTTTGAAAGAGATTTGGAAACAATTACTTTCTTAGAAAACATTTTTGAGAATGGTCGTTTTATGGAAAACACAGATGGTTCTTTTTGTGGAACAAAAGTAAGTCCCGAAAGTTTGTTCAATTTGTTGTAATCAATGGGTTTCAAATCCTTTTGTTTCATTTTATTTATGCTCTCTTCGACATGTTCTATCGTTTGCACAGAATCCCGAACGACGGGAGGATCATGTTTAGTGTAAATCACATTACCATTATACAAAACATTCTGTTCTTGCTGAGCTTTTTTGAGATTACTGGGGGTGTTGTTACCAAGAGCCACTTTATGTTTCGTATGGTAAATCGGATTAGTTTGATTTGAAATCATTTTCATTGTTTGACTTGACTGACCCGCCTTAACCACTAATTCTTCTAAATGTGCAATCATGTGTTCTGACTCTACAATTTCGGCCAAAAGTTTGTCTTCTTTCTTTGCAAAGTCCTTTTTCAACTCATCCCTTTCTTTTTCAAGATTGGTATAAGCTGTTTTTTGTTTAGAAAGTTGGTTTTGTAAATCAGAAATTTCCGCGTTTAAAGCTTTTATCTTCTTGAAAGAATTAACATCAAGTGTATCAAACTTGAGTTGCAATTGTTTTTCCCTTGAAACGGAATTTTGATAACCAGTTTCTAATTCAGACAATCTTTTGTTATGAAATTCAAAAGCTTTAACGTTTTCTTTGTAACTCTCAAGCTCAGCGGTCAATTTAACATTCGCGGCCTTAACATCGCGATTGACCTTTTTCACATTCTCAATTTCAATACGGCAATTATTCAATAATGATTCAAACAAAGCACGTGTTTCCTCATCATTCTCAGCATGCTGTGAAACGAAGCCTCCATTATGATTCACATCTGGAGTCGCTGAAGGAGTATTGCTACTACTTGGCGTGTCCAGGAATGTATCATAAGTGGATGCTTGCTTCTCAAAATGTTGTTCCTCATGAGGAGACATATTAAATATATCATTATTGTGACATGTGTTGAAGTTTGATACATCAGAGACTGCATTGATGTCATAGACCGGAGGTGTGTCAGAATCTGTGTCATACTTTGCCTCCTGAAGATGTGCCATAAAAATGCAGTTCGCATCGATATCCTCTCTATCTTCCATGTCATCCATAAGAGCCATAAAATCATTTTCCTCTGCGTTCAACTGAAATCCTGCCTCATTCTTTTGTGCCAACAGCACTGCCTTCTGCAAGTATGCTGAGTCTCTTTTGTTCGGCTTAGTAGGACAGTTCCTTGCCATATGACCTACACCCTGACAGTTGAAACACTTTACCGGATTACCCTGATTCACATTTCCCAAATTCCCAACAACTGGGGCTGCAACATTCCTATTCTGATAACCCATTGCCTGATTACCAACATTCTGACCCCTCTGATTTCCAACAAACTGACCTAACTGATTCCCTGCATACTGACCATACTGATTCCCTGCAAACTGACCTGCATTCTGATTCCCTGCATTCTGACCTGCATTCTGCATATTCTGATATCCCTTCTGATTCCCATAAACTCCAACCATTTGGCCTTCATTTCCCATATTAAAACTCGGCTGAGCAAACTGCTTGTTGCGAGTGTTCGATGAGATCCTTTGGTTGTTGTTTGTTGGTGTAGAATAACGTCCTTGGAATGCCTTTGACAGAAAAGCAAACGCTTGGGACAATGCTGCAGTAGCTTCATCATTGTCAGTGAATTCCGGTTCTTGGAATTGTGGGTGTTGCTGTTGTGGAATAACTTGTTGTTGTTGTGGGTAGAACTGTTGTTGGTAGACCGGTGTTGGTGGTAGAATGCATGATGGTTGCATGTAGTTGTGAGTGGAAGATGATGATGGTGGTTGAGTGTTCACTGGTAATGGTGTTGGTGTATTAGCAATTAATACGAGAGGATCATGATTCTTTGCCAATCTGTCTTTCCTTACTTCATTAGCCTCAGCTTGGTTTTGCTTCAAAAAGTCATAGAGTTGATCATAATTCACCTTATGTAAGTCCTTTGTTTGATTGACAATTGTAACATAACGACCCCATTCTTCTGGAAGGTTATTGATGAATTTGATGTTTGTTGTAATTGGTCGAGGTGTCAACTTGTTTCTGATTAACTCATTCATCAAAGTGCAAAACCTGGTGTAGTATGATTCAATCTATTCACCTTTAGTGGATGTGAAATTCTCCCATTCAGTAAGAAGTTTGTTCTCAACGTCTTGTTGTCCAATCTCAGTTCCATGACATATCCTTCTAACACGTTCCCACATAGCATAAGCAGTTTCACAGCTGTCGACCGCAGCAAAGATCTCCCGTGGTAATCTAAGTTGGATTAAATGCATTGCCATATCATCAGCGGCGATCTGCTTCTTGTCTTCCTCTGTGTAATCTGCTTCTGTTTGTTCACGCACGAATGGTTGAGTAGGAGGTGTTGTATTTGGATCACCTTTGATTTGAACTTGTCTTGGCTGAAATGGACCTTTTTCAATGGATTTGATCATTAATTTACCATCAGGCTTTGTTTTGATGTAACGAAGCATGCGGCTTGTCCATGGGAGATATCCACCTTTTTCAAGCATTGGAGGTCGGTTTTCGGCACCGGCAGCATGAACGTCTTGTTGAGTTGCCATGATTTGAATTCAAAGTGAAACGTTGTTCTGAGGATCTTTTGAAAGATAACAAAGGTTGTTGTTGAAGATTAGATGTTTTGGTGAAGATGAAAGTTCGTTCTCGGTAGATCTGATTGATTTCGTAATTTCCCGCCAAAAATTGAGTATGAAAATTTTCTTTCTCAAAATTTGAAAATCACTATAAAATCCAATTCTAAGGTTACTAGAAAAATATGAGTTTTAAAAATTTTGACGCCAAATTTTACCGAAAAAATTTGAATTTTTGGCCTAAACATTTGAATTTCGGGCCAAAATTTTCAACGTTATACCAAACTTTGAATCTCGCGTAAAAATTGAACGTTAAGTCTCGTGTAAAAAATAAATTTTACTCAAATTTTCCCGCCAACTCGATAGGATTGTGATTGTCTAACTCGGTAAGTCTGTAAATGTCTAACTCGATATGTCTTAAACTCCAAACTCGGTATAGCTTATAAACTTTCAAACTCGGTATTGCATATTAGCATTCAAACTCGATAAGTTTCAATTTTTTTGTCTAACTCGGTATGTTCTGTTTGAAGTCTAACTCGATAACTTTTGGTGTATATCTAACTCGATAAGATTTAATGCAGACTTAACTCGGTAAGATTAAATGACTTCCTAACTCGGTAAAGTGAATAGAGTTGGGCAGAGTTTCCCCTTAGTTTTAGCCACACAGAACCTAACTCGATAAACGATTAGGTAAAAAGGCTAACTCACCAATCTTTGAGTCCTAACTCGATAAATTTTAAAACTCCTAACTCGATAAGATTTTTAACCCAAATTCGATAAGTCAAAATACCTAACTCGATAGAAAAGCCAAACTCGATAGAAAATCACCCTAACTCGAAAAAATTACCTAACTCGAAAATGTGGCGATGAACAGTAACCTAGAATCATAAAATCACTTTTATACCAACTTTTTTCAACCAAATCAAACCTAAAACAACTTATATTATCCCTAGGCGATTGATACCACTTGTAGGACCGTAGAACAACCTATTTCACATATGAATCTTGCCTAAACCTAGAGAGAGAAAGTAAGTAGAGAGAGAGAGAGAGTGAGTGGGAACTCTAGTGTGTGAAATAATACCTTTGTTAATACTAAGAGAATCACTAAGAGAACCAACATCTCAAATGAGGTTTACAAGAGTATTTATACTTGAAGTCCAGGGCATCATCTATCTTATACATTATTACACTAATGGCCCTTAGACTTTTACAAAACATGAATACTAAGCACAAACTTCATCATAATGATATTCTAAAGCAACCTATAACAATACATTAATGACCGACACTTTTTATAAATAAAAATTCAATTCTAGCAAAAACATATATGATATTATATAAGAAACACATGTACAACTATATAAGAAATATATATAACGGTAAAGCGTAACACAAAAAATAATTAGAAAATAAAAAACTTACCAAAAGAAGATTTAGGGTCATTCCTGTGCCCTAAAAAACATTCAAAGGGAAGTAGATTCAAAGTATCTTGTATATCAGCAAAATCAAAACATCGTTTTACATATGTTTTTTTAATAAAGTGGATTTTGAATGGATGAGAAGTCAGTTTAAGCATGTCTGTATTACTTTTGACAATAAAGTTTGATATAAAATGACAATCATCCTCGCGAATGAGAAACTGGAAATCAGAAACTTCTAAATTACCAATGTTCGCATGGATCTTCGTACCCTGTCTCACAAACCATATCATCAACAATAAATATTTACAACATGCATATAGATCTGAAAAGAAATATTTGGTTATAAACAAATTATTATACCTATTCATCCATCAAAATCATATCAATACCAGCAACTTTGGACTGATTAGTGACACTGTAGTATTGATTTCATATAGAAACTACGTTTACCTTAATATTAATATTACCATTCGTGCCGTCAATATCCAAAAGGGAGGTGATCAACATAGTTTCGCCTACTCTAAGAAAACGAAAGCAAAAGAATTAGAAAGTGTTTTTGAAATCGATTTGGCCAAAAGTGAGTTATCATATTATAAAAAAGATTGGCGAAGGATCAATAGAGCAAGCAGGGGTTGCCCCCCCCAAAAATTTGGGTTGTTAGTGTTAATATTTTATAATCCTAGAGACATGGAAATTATTTACACAGTCGCCCTTTGAAAATTTGGTAACAAAAAGTGACATATGAGAAAATTTTTATTCCTTTATACTCGTAAAAAGATAGTGCACTTGGTAACTTAGAGTTATGGGTCCGTCCATACGTGTAAACATGACTTTTATAAACGGATAATGTAACTTAATTTAAATGTTGCTAAAGACTTAATTTGATGGAAATTTAAATTATAGGTTAATACTTGATACATTAAGATACTTAAAAAAAGTAAAAGATGATTATCCAAAATGGAAATTTTTGGTAGAATTAATTAATTATTAGCAAGGCATTACGCGTTGCGATGGCATAAACATTGTAACTAAATTTTCTAATGAACAAAGGTCATTCGGTTATATGTCTTTCCTAACATTAATGTAGGATCTACCCTTGATAGATCTTGAGCCTATAGATCGATAACTTGCTAATGTAATCAATAGCAAAACTATATGGACAATATCTGTATGCTTGTATCTATGCGGAATATAAATACAAACACTATACTAAAACACTTTGATCCTTTATGGATCATTTTATTAATCACTAAGAATGTTTTTTCAATACGTACATAATACATTGACCATGGGTTCCTTTTATACTATAAGAAACCCTAACCTCTTTTACAAGAAACGAATAATCATTAAACTATAAAAGATATTCTACATATCTTATCCTAAAATAACAAACTCTATCTACGGATCAACTATATCTGCAGCAGAATCCATATATGCTTCAACAGAATCTTGTCAGCAGTATCCATCAGCAGAATCTATATGCTGACTTCAATAATTCCGAACAATCCTCCCCTAATCTTGAATTTGACATGGTTAAGTTCAAGATTCTTGATAGATCTTTAATGTCCAGAAGATAAGGATTGAATATGAACTTCAGCAGCAAAGAACCTTATCAGCAGCATCTCTATGATCAGCAAAAACTTTAAATCTCCATTCTTTGCACCAACAAATGACAAAAGGTACATCAAAACATAATTTTCATACTATTCTCATCACTTCCAGGTGTGTTAACTCCTGTGAGAGGTGAATCATTGAAAATAATGGATTTGATGTCTCTTTACCAATAGCCATCACTACTGGAGTAGCCAAATGTTTCAGTTTACAAACTATGGTACACTTATAACCATATGATTTTTAGCAAATCATCAGCTATAAACGGGTTTGAGATGTCTTTCCCTGTAGCCGTTTGCTCAAGACTAGGCAATTATTTTGTTAATTAAATCACCTTGGTAAATTGAATACGAAGTATCGTTTTCCACTACCTTTACCACAATCCATACACTTGTGGGCTAGCCAATTATTTGGAATCCAAAAGGAAAAATCCATGGTTAATTGAAAACCATCCAACTCTCAGCTGTTAAGCATGGGTGAGTTGAGTACCCAATAGTTTTTAGCAAACTATTACATCTATCAATAGATTTGATGTGTCTTTACCAAAGTTGTACCCTTTGGACTAGCCAACATTTTGATGGAATAGTCAACATCATGGTAAGTTGATAACCAGATAAGGTGTGGTGAATAACCAACACCAGAACTTGCATACAACAAACATAATACTATACAAATCTAATAGTTTTTTTTTTTCTTTTTTTTTTCTTTTTTTTTACTAAAATAAGAAAGAAAATAAACATACAGAAATACAAAATACCAGTACCCAATCACCTCAGGGAAGTTTCAAGATGAACACCATGCTTGGCCTCTAATTCCAGTTTCACAAGAAGACTTCTTCTCATAGCCCTAACAAGTTGTTCAGCATGATGCATATCATTTCCCACCACATTAGGAGGAACAATTAACTTCACCTCAAGCATGTGCATCAATACCTCTATAGTAATTGGATATATCACATCTCCCCACATATATAAAGTTTTACCAGTGGTAGTGAAGATCATATGAACATTGGAGAAAGGAAAATATTTCCAACTATCTATTACCCAGTTCTGTTGTCCCTTCCAGGCATGAAATCCCTTCCCAACATAAGTAGAAGAATCATACAGAACATATAAATCTCCAACAGAAACATACCAATACCCTTAGGTGTATGATATTTATAGTAATCTGTAACCCATCAATATAGTGAGATGATATCCTGTCTGTCCACCATGTGTAAAATTTCACTAAGAAAGGTGAAATGCTTAGTGGAACCATCTTGTCTATGAAGTACATTGACCTGTCCTTGACCCACTAAGGACTCAATAAGCTCCCATCTAACCACTTTTTTCCCAAACAACAGGATCTTCTTCATCATCAGAATCAAACTCAATGAAAGTGCTATCTTTTGCTGGCACATCAAGAACTTTAGAAGCCTTCCACTTCTTTGCAACACTCTTCTTCCTAGTACCAGAAGTAGAAGGAGAAGAAGTATGTGTATCAGCATTTGGATCAGCAGAAGCCTCATCAGTAGTTTGAGGATCAGTAGGAACTAATTCTGAGTCATCATTAGGAACTAGCTTCGGGTTATCAGAAGAAATAGTCTCTGTAGTTGGAACATCAGCAGAAAGAGTCTCTTTAGCCGTTGGAGCATCAGAAGAAACATTAGCAGGAAAAGAATGAGAATCATCATCAGGTATAGATGCATTAGGATCCTGAGGTTCAGAAGACTCTCCAAGCTTATCAGTAGATGCCTTATCTGAAGCATCAGCAGGATCATCTACCTGAGTTAAGACTGAGGGAGAATGAATGGGACCCTCATCAGCAGTCAAAGACTCAGTAGAATCCTGAAGAATGTCAGCAGAATCATCAAGTCTTAATCTTTTAGCTACAGGCTCACCCAGAAGTCTTCCATGCTTCTCCAATGGATCTTGAACATTGATGCCAGACTTATGAAGAGTAGAAATAAGCTTGTCATATTTTGTAGATAACTTAGTGTCTGAAAAACCCCAAACTTTCTTCCTGGTCCAACCTGAACCATACATAGCATAACCCTGGTTCTTGACAAAAGTTCTCATATAATCTTTGATATGTGCTTTGGTCCGTGGTTTGTCTCTCTTTCTTTGGCTTTTCTCTCTGCCTCAGCTTTCTGCTTGAGTTTAACAGCTGCAACCATCCTCTCAGCATAGTCATCATCATTAAATGCATCACCAAGTACTGACTTTGCTAAATCAGGATTAGAAGAAACTTGGATTGCAAGATTAGTCCAATGCTCAGCAGTTAGATGTTTGGATACTTCATCCAACTCTTTTTGTCTTTCAGCAGGTAAAGTATGAGAAATTGGAATTCCCATCTTGTCCAAGTCAGCTTGTATATTCCTAGCAAGAACCTCAGATTCCTTCATTTCGGCAGCCCTCTTAGCATCAGCATCATATTCTGCAGCTTGCAACTGTGCTGCTACCTGCTCACTAAGCTTTTCATTTGCTATTTCCTGCTTAGATTTCTTTTTTGAAGGAATATCTTGTTCAACCACAACAGATTTCCCTTTATCCATTTGAGTAGAAGAAACATCAGCAGGAACAAAAGGCTGGTCAGTAGAAACCTTCTCAGCAGGAATATCAAGACTATCAGAAGTTGGATCTGCTGATTTATCAATAGGAACCACCTTAGGCAGTAGATCAGCAGAAAAAGGCTTCAAGGTAGCATCAGCAGAATGAGAAGCATCAGTCTTTCTTTGAAGTTCTGCCAAATACTTTCTCCTTACATAAGTCACCTTCTTAGCTTTAGGAGATGATGTTTCTACAGGTTAATCATCTTGCACATCCATAGCATTAGCAACATCGTCCTGAGCACTCTATAAAGTGGAGGTAGCAAGAAGATGAAGTCCATCCAAATCAATCTTATCAGACCCCTCAGTAACTTCTTCATATGATTCAACCACAACACCCTTCCTCCTTTTTGTCTTAAGCTGAGTCTCCAATTTCTTCACCCTTTTCAACAAGGTAACCACAACCTTTCCAAGAGTTTTCTTGGTGTGCTTAAGATCTTTTTCCAAAGTATCAACCTTTTGCACATACCTGTTTAATAAAAGAGACAATGAGGTGAGAGTAATAGGACCTTCAGCTCCACCAGCAGGAATATCTGTGGTATAGGGAGCATCATTGGTCCTGACAGGAGAATTATAAAACCCTGGATCTAAATCCTCATATTCCTCAAAAGTGGGTCTCAAGGGACTTGGTGAGGCAAGTCTTGTTATCTGTGGAGAGTGTACAGGTTGGTCAAGGCTAGAAACCTCAGGTGCCACATGCTCATTAGGAGTATCAACACCAGGCGAGGATGGTGGTGTGGGAGGTCTTGGTGTAGATGGTCTAGGAGATGGTGGTGGTTGGGCATCAGCAGCAACTGATGTACTTGCATCAGGAGCAACTGAAGGACCCTTAGCAGAATCCACTGGTGCATTAACATCAACAGGTTCTTGGCCACCAGCAACTGCATCAGCAGCTGCATTGCCACCAGGCAACATAGCAGGTAGTAAAGGCCTATGTACCCCATTATATTTTGATTACATAGAAGCAAATAGTTTGTTAGACAACCTCTTAACAGATACATGTGTGGAGTCATTGGTCTGAATACCTAATATTATTTTAAGAAACTTAGGATACATTTAAAATTTAAGTTTGGTATCCTTAACATGTTGAATCATTTCATCAAATATATACTTAGAGAAATTAAAAGTTGTTCCCTGAGATAAGCACACAATAGCAATAGCAATAGCTTTGGAGAATTGATCCAAACCTCCAGAATTAGAGCTCATACACTGAAGCAGAGTGTGTACCAGGAATCTCCATTTAGGGCAAAATTGATTTTTGTGCCAGACCTTCCCATCTCTAGCATATCCAACAGCCTGAAGACCCTCAAGAATCTCTTCCTTAGGTGCCTCATACTCACCACCTTCATCATCAAGCTGTAATTGAGCCCTAACCAAGGACTCTGTAACTACATATTCTTCCCAATCAATAGTAGCCACAACTCTCCATTGGTCCTTCTTCAACAGACCTTACTTGAGTCATTTCCCAGAATTGTGTAACCAAAGATTCATACAAAATGTTTGGGTATTAAGTTAGATCAAAGTGAATCTTTGACCTTTGGAGAAACTCCATCATCTGAACATAATGAGTATCCCCTTTTGCTCTACCTAAGAAAGCTTGTTTATTGTGATCTCCTTTGAATAAAAGTTTTGCCATTGAATTGAGAGAGAGAGAGTGGGTTTTTGGTGCTGAGAGGTTTTGAAATGGTTTTTGAGTTTTTAAGGAGAGGGAATTAGTTATTTGTGAGTGGGATTTGCACGTCTAGGTTATATGAAGCAAATTTCCAAACGTGGAGTGTAACTGGCAATAATTGTGGAAACAATCTTCGACCAATATTTGACTTTAATAAAATCCCAAAATAAAATATAAAACTGACTCGTCAGCAGAAACCAAGTCAATCAGCAGGAATCATATGGTCAATCAACAGAAACCTACTTAATGTTGACTACGGTCAACCATTCCACCAATCAGCATCAAAGATATGATCCAATCAGTAGAAACACTCCATCAGAGGAAACCACACTACAGTAAAGATACTTATTTGGTCAAACTTTCTAATGACTTGGCTTATAAATAGGATGTAGAAAATCCCCAATTCACAACAATCACAATCCAAATCCCTAATTCACCATCACAATCCATAATCATGAGTTCCAAACCAAATGTCATCGAAATCTCATATGATTCCTCTGAATCACTGACATCATCACCACCACCCATTCGTCTTCCTACCAACCCTCTAAATCTGATGGAAGAACCACATTGGTTGTCCTTTTTCCCACCGGAGGATCAGATGCTCTCGTACAATCCAAATGTACCACTTGGTGAATACTTTCCTTCCTATCCTCCAAGTGTTGGACCTTCACAACCACCACCACAATCATTAGAGGATTCTAATCCATGGATTCTTATCCGACCACCTTCCAGAGAACTCGTATCACCATTCCTCTGCACATCCTCAGATGAGGATGAACCACAAAGCAATCCTCCTTCAACTCTTGAGAGACCCTAATGTTCCCGTCCAAGCACAAGAAAGGGGAAGAAGAAGGTTTCAGAGGTAAAAGAAAAGGGAAAAGGGGGGAAGAAGTAGTTGTGGCAGGAATGGTAGACTTGTGGGTATGGGTGATGGTAGTTAAGTTAGGTTCTAGTTGTGGTTTGTCAGAGTCTGTAACTTCAAAGTAGATGTAATAAGAAGTATTATCAATAAAATTGTGGTTTCCTGTTTATCTCATGATCTTTGTTTCCTTATTCTCTTATTCCATAATCAATGTTCTGATTTGATCAGCGGTAACAACACAGAGCTGCAAAACAAACATACAAAACACAAACACACAATCCAAACTAAACAAAAAATGTTAGTCTTAATAAAATAAAACCTGCAAAACAAAGCTAGCAAACTTAATCATCATATTATACATAATTTACAACATCAATCCTCCCCTCAGGCTTATGCCTCCCCTCAAACAAAGCATTTAAGGGTTAACCATCCCAATGTGGACAACTAAGTAGTTAAACCTAGGTCCATCAAAAGCCTTTGTTAATAAATCAGCCACATTATCATCAGTATGAATCTTAAGCACCTGAATTAAATGTTTCTCATTTGCATCTCTGATAAAATGGTGCCTAATCTCAATATGTTTAGTTCTTTGATGAAAGACTGGATTCTTAACAATTGAAATAGTACTTTGATTATCAATATAGATTTTAGTGTTCATGAAGTTGAACCCATAATCAAGCATTTGATTTTGAATCCAAAGTACCTGGCCACAACAGTTGGCAGCAGCAACATACTCTGCTTCAGTAGATGAGGTAGCCACAATGGTTTGTTTCTTGCACTGCCAAGAAATTAGCCTTCTACCAAGGAATTGACAACCTCCTGTTGTGGATTTCCTATCCAAATTAGCTCCAGCATAATCACTGTCACTATATGCTTCCATCACAAATGGTGACTCTCTTGGATACCAAAGACCTAACTTAGGTTGGCCTTTTAGATACTTGAAAATCTTCTTCACTGCATTCAGGTGGGAAGTCAATGGAGTGACTTGGTGTCTAGAACAAGCACTGATAGCAAAAGTGCTGTCAGGCCTTGAAGCTGTTAAGTACATCAGTGAACCAATAATAGATCTGTAGAGGTGAACATTCACAGCTTCATTTGGTTCATTCTGATTCTTAGGCTTTGGAGGTTCATAGGGAGTAGTTGCAGTTCTTAAAAGTTCAAAATCAAATTTCTTCACGATGTCTCTAACATACTTTTCCTGATGGATAAAAATCCCTTCAGGTTGTTGCTTCACTTGTAGCCCAAGAAAAATGTTAGCTCCCCCATTGCACTCATTTAAAATTCACACTTCATCAAATCTTCAAACTCCCTGCACCAGGCTTCTTTAGTGGAACCAAAAATGATATCATCCACATAAACTTGGACAAGAATGATATCCCTTGAATTCTTCTTGATGAAAAGAGTCTTATCAATAGCTCCTCTTTTATAGCCATGCTCCAAAAGGAATGTAGATAACCTTGCATACCAAGCTCTTGGTGCCTGATGAAGTCCATAGAGTGCTTTGACCACCTTGTACACCTTTTTTGGATTCTGTGAGTCTTCAAAACCTTTGGGCTGTGTGACATAAACTTCCTCTTCAATCTTGCCATAGAGAAAGGCACTCTTCACATCCATCTGATACACCATAAAACCCATGTATGAAGCAAAGGCCAGAAAAAGCCTAATGGCCTCAACTCTAGCTACAGGTTCAAAGACTTCATCATAATCAATTCCTTCTTCTTGTCTAAAACCCTGAGCAACCAACCTTGCCTTGTTTCTAACCACAATACCTCTAGCATCCCTCTTACATTTTAGAATCCGCTTGGTCCCAATTGCAAATTTTCCTGCAAGCAGATCAACAAGTACCCATACATCTTGATTCTTGAATTGTTGCATTTCTTCCTGCATAGCCTCTACCCAACTAGGATCACTCAAGGCTTGTGTAATACTGGTTGGTTCAACTTGAGATAAGAAACAAGCAAACAAACAGTGTTGTTGATCTGTATGATTGTCCCTCTTCTGATTAGTGACATAAGTGATAAAAGCACATTGACTAAATTGTGTCTTTTTCACTGTGCTCCTTGTTTGAACCATGGCACTGGGATTAACAAGTATATTGGTTTGAGGATGAATGGTATTTATCCTCTTAGTGGGATTGGGGTTAACCTCAATAGAAGTTTGAAGATTGGTCAGAGATAGAGCAAAATCATCATCATAAGAAGCTGATTGGAAAATGACAGCACTTTGTCTATGATTGCCAAGGTCTGAGGGGCTGGGAAACCTTGTAAAAGGTTCATCTAAGCTTGTGGATGTAGCAGTAGAAACAGGTACAACAGCAGAAATACCATTAGTAGTATTGGCATCAGCAGCAACAGGGGATCCATCAGCAGAAACCATGTTTATGCTGGCATCAAGACCAGCTTGTCTCAATAGTGTCTCAATATCTTGAGCAAACTCAAGACCAAGCCTTTCAGCTTCTCTATTTGCTACATGTTCTTACTTTTTAAGTCTAGCAAGATCTTCTGCATATGTTGAGTTATCCACATCAGAAGCAACTTTGTCATCAGAGGCTACTTTGTTGTCAGAACATGCAATATTAATAGGGAGAGAAGAAACAACAATAGTGGGTTCATCACATTCTGAATCACTGTCTGAGTCATCTTCCAGGGTACCTGCATTGTTAGTAGGTAACTCTTGAGTACCTGCAGATGGGTTAGTTTTAAATCTAGTATACCCTAAATGAGCTGTCAAGTAGTCAAGGTCAAAGTACCATTCATGACCTTTTCCCTGAACAATTTCTTTGTCTTCCAAAAATCTCAGGTTAAGAGTCTCCTCAATCTTCTTAGCAGACAAATTACACACCCTGTAAGCCTTACTATGAGCTGAGTAGCCAACAATATACCCTTCAGCAACTTCTTCAAACTTTCCTAGGTGATTACTTGTATTCAGGATAGTCACATGACATCCAAAAGGCTTAAAGTACTCAATGGTGGGCATCTTCCCAGTCAATAGCTAATAGGGTGTTTTATTATGTGGTCTTGTAATCAGCACCCTATTGAGAACATAACAAGCAGTGTTTACTGCTTCAGTCCAAAACATAGTGGGAAGTTTAGAATCAGCAAGCATAGATCTTGCAGCCTCTATAAGGGTTCTATTCTTCCTTTCAGCAACCCCATTTTGTTGTGGAGTCCTGGCATTGCTGTAATCTCTTTATATACCCTTAGTCCCACAGAGTTCAATGAGATTGACATTTTTGAACTCTGTCCCATTGTCACACCTTATCCCTTTTTTCTTCTTGTTGAGTTGGTTTTCAATAAGGGCCATAAATTCTTTTAGAGTTTGAAAAGTTTGGTCTTTAGTGCCCAAAAAGAATACCCAACTAAACCTACTATAAGCATCAGTGATCACTAGACAGAAGTACTTATGGTTAATACTTCTGATGGATGTTGGACCAAAAAGATCCATATGTAGCAGCTGTAGAGGTTCTGAATTGGTGCTCACAGCAGTAATGGCTTTGTAAGAAGCCTTGTGTTGCTTTCCTTTGTTGCATGCAACACAGTTGTGTTCATTAGTGAAGACCTTGGAAGGAAGTCCATGGACCAATCCATTCTTAGCAAGCTTGTTGATAACCTTGAAGTTTACATGTGCAATCCTTCTGTGCCATTTTGTAGATTCATCTAAGGATTCTTTGGCAACCAAGCATGCTAGATCACCTTCAGGTTTTACATCATTCAAGTTGAATGTGTAAAGATTGTGATTTATGGGAACTCTTAGCAGTACAAGACTCTCATCAGGTATTTTGAAGTCTTTTGAGAGAATTAGACAACCCTCATCAGTGAATAGAAATCTTTTTGTCACAAATTGGTGAAACAAAGAACAAATTAAAGTTTTGTAGCTCCTTCACATAGTAGACATTTTCAAAGTCCACCTTTGGAGTTGTGATGGTTCCTTTCCCAGTGATCCTCCCTACTCCACTTCCACAAGTCACCGTGCCTCCATTAATAGGCACAAAATCATGCAGCTTCTCTTGATTCCTAGACATGCTTCTAGAGCAACCACTATCAACTATGCCTGAATCTTTACTTTTGAGAGGATGTGCCTACAACAACAAAATATACAACAACATGAGTGCCATAGAGAGACTCAAGTCATGAATGACTTGAGCCTGCCTTGTGGATCATTAGAGTGAAGCCATGTAGATGAGTTAGATCCACCATTGTTCCTGGAACCCTATGTACAAATGGTCTATTATATCTCCACGAACAATCTGCTGAGGGCTTTACAGCAGAATCCCAATATGCCCCTCCCAAAAACATTGGATCATAATAACTAGGCCAATAACCATTTTGAAAGTAATTATTGTTATATCTAAAAGATGGTCTAGCTACATGTCTATTTCTACCAGCAGGAAAAGACCTACCAACAGAAACAGACCCACCAGCAGGAACTGACCTATCAGCAGAAACTGAGCTGGTTCTGCTGGTGGTGTGGGTTGCCTGTGGAACATATGAGGGTTTGGCATTAACATTGTTCCACTTTGGTCTAGGTCTATTATGGTTAGCAGAAACACCCATCCTTCTTTCATAAAAATCATATTCCTTAATCAAATGCAATTTACTACCACAAATAAAACATTTCTTCTTTCTAGAAGATTTATTCAAACCAAAAGATGTCTTATCAAGCACAGAATTATTCAAACAAACACTGGAAATAGAATTGTTTTGTAATGACTGAAAGGAATTGTTTTTAAAAGAAGTAAATGATAAATCTTCAAGAGAAGCTGTCTTTGAAGTAATATCATCAGCAACAACTCTAGAGTCAGCAGACTTGAAAGAAGACTTTGGTGAGGACTTGGGTGAATCTGACTTGACCTTGGAATCACAACTGGCATAACTAGAGGTAGAGGTCTCTGAGGTCTTGTCACTGAAAGAACAAGAGACACGTTCATTAGAATCATTGCTAGAGACACTGCTAGAGTTAGGGGAGTCAATAGACCTATTGCCAGTTTGCATTTGTGATTCAACTAAGTCCAAATGGTGAGAAGTGGGCTTAAAGGTTCCTGTGATTGTGGGAGAGATAGTATGCATCTCTCCCTCTTTTACAAACTTTACAGGGGTTTGAGGTTGCAAGGGTGGTTCAGGGTCTAAAACACTATAGTCATCAGGGTCATATACCTCATCAGGCCCTACATATTCTATCTAGGTGTTTAGCTCCCTGTTGCCACTTCTTACGTCCTGCAACTTCATTATCAAACTTAACCTTCAACTCTTGTAATTCTAATTCAACTTTAGCCTTTTCTTTTTCAGAAAATTTTAACTCATTACTAGTCATCTCTAAATCTCTTTTTAACACTCTAATTTTCTCATCATAAGCCAATTGATTTTGTTGAAACCAAACTTTTTGTTTTTCTAATGTTTTAATAGCTTCTTTATAAGCTTGAGCCTAAATAAAACAGTCTTTATATTTTGGTTCCAAATCATCATAAGTTTCTTTAAGTGCATTATATTTTCTATCACAACCAAAAACACAATCAGATACATGAGGAGAGATGCCCATTAAGGCAAATTCTTCATCACAACTAGCCAGGCAAGAGAATTGCTGAGAAGTACTGCTTTCAGCATCTTCAGAATCATGTTCCTTCCAATCAATGCAAGCATCCACAGCAGTCACCAAGGCCTTTGAATCTCCTGCTTCCAACTCCTTCTTCTTGTAGGCTGAATACCTTGTGTTGTCTTCAGCCTTCTTATCATTACACTCTCTTGAAAAATGGCCTGTCTCTCTACATGAATAGCACTTGACCTTTCTCTTGTCAAATCTAGCTGGATCTCTTCCTCTAAAGTTGAGCTTTCTCTGTTGGGAATTATATTTATAGATTTGATGATACAAAACAAGAAGAATGAAACATGAAGGGACTTAATATGACAAGAAGGAATTCTACAAAAGATGGGAAGAACTTGCTTGCAAAAGAAGTTTTATTTATTAGTCCTTCGTAGTATTTTGTAAACCCTAATATCTCTCTATATAAAGAGATCAAGGGTGTAGGATTTTACATTCAAGTCTTCCACAATGTAGACATCTAGTAAAGGGGTATGTGTGTGGGAACCTAGGCGTAGGGATTTTGGAAAACGCCTAGGGTTTAGTTAATTAGTTTAGTATAGCCTCAAGGTCGTTCTACCTTGATCAAGTAGGTTTGGGGCTATAAATTATTAGTGTTAATATTAGAGATGATAATGAATAAACCTTGTTGTCAATAACATATGAAGTTTACTTATTCCGCTGCGTATCATTCATGATTGTCTATGTTATTGTTTAACCCTAGTGCTCTAAACGGTCCAAGGAGTTCTTCCAAACTCCACATGTGGTATCAGAGCTTGGGGAGCTCGTTACCTAGGGATTCTACAAGGTTTTTGTTGTCGAAGAAAGCAGCTGAGTGAAGGTACGAATTAATTTTAAGGAATCGATGTTTCTGTGGCAACACAATAGTGAATCGTATTGTTTATTAGTTTATTACAGAGTCAGATTGTGTTTGTCATATGGTACAACAATGAATTGGAATACCTCGTACTGTATTTGAATTTATTGAGATTAATGAGGTTGTAGGATTATACATATAAGATTCGATTTTGGGTTTGCATCTGATTGGTTGAAAATTTTGTTTACCTCGTACTGAGTTGCTTCAAGAACATGGGATGGTGCTAATCTCGTACTATTAATTATCTTTATTGATGTGTCGGTAATCAACAAGTTATGGTTTTTGTCGACTTTTGCAAAAGGGATTTGGTGCTTCATTAATATTGCATGAGTTGCTTAGATTTATGACTTCAAGTATACTGATTGGAGATTGGATAATTATTAATTGTTGTCTGATGCGTATCATGGGTCGGTTGAAGGATAAGATTTACTAATCTTATTATTAAATTATGATTTGTTTAAACGAGGTGTAGCTGCTGCTGTTGTTTATTAATTAGACGATGCTCGAGATTTGATTGGCTGATTCACTAAACCTCATATTAGTTACTGTCGATTGTAATCTTGTCGCCAAGTACATGTAAAATTGTGGATCGGTCATTAATTGTTTCGTGGGCCAGTGGAAGAAAATTAATGCATCATGGGTCGGTTCATTAGATTGGTAAATTCAACATCTTATTATTGTATCAAAGTGGATCGATAATTTATTTTTCATAGTTAGTGGATCAAGCTTTAGTGGATATTATATTATTGTTTGGCTTTGATTTGTATAAAGGAGTACAAAGTATATGAGGGCAGTTTTAAGAGTAGGAACTATGAAGGAGCATGATGCTACTGCTGCGTTAATTTTGATAGTGCTAGCTTTATATTTCTACTGCTGCGCATAAAGATAATACTGCTAGCTTTCTCCGGTATAAATTTTTTCTACTGCTGTGTTTATTGAGTTTGGAGATGGTTTACACACACATGGGATTATTGGTTCACACACACAGGAAGATTTTTGGTTTTTGTTCTTAAAAGTTAACAGGCTCGTATTTGTTCATATTGGAAGAATTGATTACGAAGAAGATTGTTTATCACTTATTTGAAGTTGAAGTGGAGTTTCTTGGATACGTGTTCTTATCATATCTCAAAGACTTGATGAATCTAGCAAATTGGTGTATTATCTACAAACTGAAGGTGCTTAATGTTACATTTGCTATCACTTGAAGGAGTTACGTTATTGTGCTCAGTGTCTCATATTAGTTGAGGATTTTGTCAAGAGGTTGTGATCTACTTATATTTATGGCTTCATATAAGTTTGAAGTCACATGGTTAGTACAAGGTATATGGCACAAGTTTGGGTTGTTCTACTTCTTCATCAAATTCGTTATACTTGATTTTCTTCACAAGTGATCATTACAAGGAGCCTACAGATTTGAAGAATCATGAAGATGATTAACACATTGGTTTCAAAGGAAGTATCTAATTATGTGTTTAATCATTTGATGTTCATGCACTACTCGAGGGGAAGTTTTTGATTCTTACTACTATTGATTAGTATTACTACTGCTAGTTGGAGTTTCTATTGTTTTGGATTCATTTTTTGTAAGCATTTTGGTGTTCTTTATGGTGGGCAATTCGAAACATTGGAAGGCTTTGATTAGAAGTGTGGTATTGGTTCGTGGTGTTCAAGATCATTATTCGCATACGTTTCCTATTTGTTGATAACAAAAAGGGGAAGAGACGTTAGAGTTGCATGGCATGGCTTAAGGGGAAGACAAGATTGTTTCATTCATGGCGAGATTTAATTATCTCAACTTTTCTACTTCGTCTAGGGAAGTTCGTATAAGAAGGTGTTTGTTTTGTCATCATCAAATAAGGGAAGATTGTTGGGAATTATATTTATTGATTTGATGATACAAAACAAGAAGAATGAAACATGAAGGGACTTAATATGACAAGAAGGAATTCTACAAAAGATGGGAAGGACTTGCTTGCAAAAGAAGTTTTATTTATTAGTCCTTCGTAGTATTTTGTAAACCCTAATATCTCTCTATATAAAGAGATCAAGGGTGTAGGATTTTACATTCAAGTCTTCCACAATGTAGACGTCTAGTAAAGGTGTGTGTGTGTGTGGGAACCTAGGCGTAGGGATTTTGGAAAACGCCTAGGGTTTAGTTAATTAGTTTAGTATAGCCTCAAGGTCGTTCTACCTTGATCAAGTAGGATTGGGGTTGTAAATTATTAGTGTTAATATTAGAGATGATAATGAATAAACCTTGTTGTCAATAACATATGAAGTTTACTTATTCCGCTGCGTATCATTCATGATTGTCTATGTTATTGTTTAACCCTAGTGCTCTAAACGGTCCAAGGAGTTCTTCCAAACTCCACATTCTCCCAGCTTTCTGCTAAAACCTTCTGACCTTGACAGTAAGCATTGCCATTTTCCACTTCAAATCCAACTCTTTCAAATCTAGCTTGTCAATCTGCTCAAAATCTTCATAAGCCACTTGCTGCTTTTGTTCATACTCAGCAACAAACGAATGAAGTACATCTTCTACCACATTACTAGACTGTGGATGATTCTTTGGACCAGTAGATGTGTAAGATAATGTTGTAGAGGAAGAACTTGGACTTGGAGCATGTATCACCCTGTTTGAAGTAGTGCTTACAAATGCAGAGTGTGATGGAGTTGCTGTATAAGTGGAGTGCCCCTTGATATCAAGCTCCAGGCTTCTGAGCTTGTTATACAAATCATCAAAAGAGAGATAGTCCAGGCCTCCTTTGGTTTTTAGTGAGATACTGACCTGGGACCAAGAAGGAGGTAAAGCCCTTAGAAACTTGGAATTAACTTCCTCATTGTCAGGCTTGGCTTGAAGCTGATGCAGCTGACACAAAATCTTCTGGAATTTATCATCACCCTTGTGTATGCCCTCCTCCTCTGATATCCTGAATTCCTGAAACTCCTGCTTAAGCATGGATTTTCTCATTCTCTTAGATTCCTCATTGCCCCCGAACCTTGCTTTTATAGCCAACCAAATGTCTCTAGGATCATCAAGAAAGTGAAAGTCTCCCATATGATCATCTGTGATGGCTTGAAGCAAGATGGTTCTTGCTTTGTTTTCTCTTTCTACAGGAATGATTTCTTCAGCAGTAGAAGGAGGATAGCTGGTAATATTACCATTAGAGTCTTTTCCTGTCTTCTTATGACTGTTTCCATTCAAGATCTCATTCCAGAGATTGAAGTCAACACTAGCAATCCAATTCTGCATCTTGATAGCCCATATCTCATACTCATCTTTCTTGAGATATGGAAACTTGGCATTACTGTTGGTAAAAGCAACCTGCTGAAGCTGTTGTATGAGGGTGTTGTTGTTGTTTTGAGTGATTTCTGAAGAGTCTGTATCTGCCATGTTTTTTAATGAAAAGGTGTTGAAGGTAAGTTTGATTACAGAGATTCTCCTGAGGCTTTGATACCACTTGTAGGATCTACCCTTGATAGATATTGAGCCTATAGATTGATAGCTTGCTAATGTAATCAATAGCAAAACTATATGGACAATCCTTGTATGCTTGTATCTATGCGGAATATAAATACAAACACTATACTAAAACACTTTGATTCTCTATGGATCGTTTTATTAATCACTAAGAATGTTTTTTCAATACGTACATAATACATTGACCATGGGTTCCTTTTATACTATAAGAAACCCTAACCTCTTTTACAAGAAACGAATAATCATTAAACTATAAAAGATATTCTAGATATCTTATCCTAAAATAACAAACTCTATCTACGGATTAACTATATCCGCAGAAACTATATCACCAGCAGAATCCAGATCATCAGCAGAATCCATATATGCTTCAGCAGAATCCTGTCAGCAGTATCCATCAGCAGAATCTATATGCTGACTTCAATAATTCCTAACAATTAACCTTACGACGATAAATTTAAAATAATAGTATAAGTTTTAGCGAGAATAATGCAGTGTTTTATATTCAATATTCACGTGCTATTTTTAGTTGACAACAAACGGGCATTGTTCATTAGTTTTTACTTTTTAATATGGTATCTATGTTTTCTATAGTGAGAGTGTCGTTGAATTGATTTAAGAGAACCAATTATAAATTTGACCAATTAGATTACTGATACTACATTAAATGTTGATGAATTGAATGAACATGATTATGATTATTAATTTAACAAGTTATTAAATTGTCAGGTATGAAAACATGTATTAAACGAAGAGTAAAATACACCGTTCGTCCTTGTGGTTTGCGTTGACTGCAACCCTTCGCCTTTTGACAAAAAAAATTGCACCGTTCGGCCTTAAGTCAGAAACGTTATACACCGTTTGTCCCTCCATCTAACTGGGCCCACCAAATCCCACTAACGCTCGTTACTTAGGATTTTTAAGGGGGTATTTGCGTCATTTCCCTTCCCACCCTAGCATTTAAAACACTATACCCCGTCAGTTCCCAATAATCCCTAAACTAGATAATTTTTCACACACTCAAACCTTTTCATAATCTTATTCTCCAAATCAATTGTGGTGCTTATCCAATTAATTTATGAATTCTGATGAGGTGAAAAATGAACCACTTTTAGGGGGTCATTTAAGCCCGAAATTGAATTTATTTGATCAAATATTGCCCTAAATAGTTCCTTTTGTGATTTTAGGTACTTTGGGAGTGAAATTTGGAAAAAGAAGCAATTCGGACGTTTTTGGAGCATAAAAGTGAAGAAAATGCCAAAGACTTAATTTTCCAAGCTGGGAACAGTGTGTGACGGCGTCAAGAGGAAGGATTTGACGGCGTCAAGAGTAAAGATCATGACGGCCCAATACAGAAATGAAGGCGTCACAAGAAAGAGCGTCAAGAGTTAAATGTGTGACGGCCTGGAAAAATGGTATACATGACGACGTCAGATGTAGATCAAGGCTGTCCGAGGATTATTTTGGCGGTGAGATGATGGCGTCACAAGGTTGTTCTTGACGCCGTCAGCCTCAATTATCTATATATAGTTTTCTAATTTTCATTCATTGAAGGGAACAAGTTTGGAGAAACCCTAAGGCCGAACCATATACGTATTTTACAGCTTTTTCAAGGGTTTTCAGCCCTTGAACCCTTACATGTGTTATTGAGATAAGTATTCTTTTAATTCAATCAATATGTCTATGTGTTGGTTGTCTTTATCTTGTGCTTGTCTTGATTCCATCATGCTAGGCTAGATTTATCTTGTGTTTGCTTAGATCTAATGAAACCTAGATGTTGATTATGTGTTGATTACTTGTTTATGGTTGTATTGTATGAATGATTTCAATGTTAGGCTTAAGAAAACTGGCAGATCTCCAATTGGTAACATGCTTGAACGTCTTAGGAAACATGAACCGATGTGTACTAGGTTTTATTGGTTGTATTTAATGCATGAGTAAATTCTAATGATCCCATGTTAGGAGCTTCTTAGCCGGCTCGACATAGGAGTGAAGTAGGCACTCATAGGATTGGGGAGTTAAGTACGCCACCCCATGAATGGTATTAAGGAATACAATCCGTCATCCACGCAACTATAACAAGTAATTAACGTGTAAAAGATATCTAGGGAGTAGTGAAATCTAAGTAAACACATTTCTCCACTTATTGCTCACAACCTTAGTTTAATATAGTTTTATTTTCATTTTTAGTATTTTATTTTGATTGCATCTTTAGTATTGGGTTAGTTGACTAGCAACTAATTCTGCCCATATCCTTCAAAACCCGAGATTTTAATTTGCTTTCTAAAAAATATAAAAATACAAAAAGAATCATCCCTCATCTCTAGAACTAGTAATTAGGTTTTCTAATCCTAGCGACACTATTCCTAGCTAAACGATCAATCCCCCGGTACTTGTCATTATACTATACTACATCGATCAGGTACACTGCCTGGTGGGGGTTGTAAGCTTTTCGAGATTCCTCGAGAGGTTAAGCCTGGTGCAAAACCCCACGCATCAAGTTTTTGGCGCCGCAGCCCAGGGAATAGTTATTGTCTAGGTTAGAATCTCTTTTTATTAGGTCTACTTGCTAGATTCTTTTCTAGTAAGATTTTATTTTTATTTTTAGGTTTTCTTTAGTCTATCTTATTTCTTTATGTTTTTGTTCGTAACTTTTCACCATCCGACATCATGGACGATGGGAACATCTTTGAACCCGTCATCCCACCACAACAAAACCCACCACTAGAACCTCTTAGGCCCCGAACCTTAGGAGAGTATTCCCGACCTAGCCACCAAGGCTACCGAAACACCATTGAGCTCACCGAAGCCAATGTGACCCCCTTGCGATCCGACACCATCCGGTTGGTGCAAAGGGGATGTGCATTCCATGGACTTCGTTCTGAAGATCCAAATCAACATCTTAAGGACTTCTTAAAAATCGTAGACTCCATAGACCTAGATGTTGCAACTAGAAAGACAACCCGATTACGCCTATTCCAATTCTCTCTACGGGATCAAGCTAGTCAATGGCTTGAGCGTTTACCCGCGGGATCCATTACCACATGGGATGATCTCACCACTCGTTTCCTTGCTCAATTTTTCCCACCGGGGAGAACTACTAAGCTTAGGAATGACATCTTGATGTTCCAACAACGTCAAAATGAATCTCTTTATGAAGCATGGATTCGTTTCAAGGACTTACTCCAAAAAGTCCCTCATCATGGCATAGATCTTTGGCTCCAAGTCCAAATCTTTTATGACCATATCGATCTCTCCACGAGGCGAGCCATTGACCAATCGGCCGGTGGTAAGCTACGTGATCTAAGTGCGGAACAATCATGGGAACTCATAGAAGATCTTGCTCTCTATGACAATGAAAGTTGGAATGATCCCCGTGATTTGAACAAAACGGTCAAGGCAATATCCTTGCCTTCGAACAACTCTAGCACTCCCTACCGTAGGATCATGGAACTTGAGGACCAAGTCAAGTTTCTCATGAAATCCTACGAAGCTCCTAAGCCTTCAAGCCAAGTGAACAAAATCACTTCTTCATGCGAATTATGTAGTGGTCCCCATGACACTCGTGATTGTGTGGAACTCCCCGGAACAGCTTTTGCGGACTACGCATCCTCGCGTACCGACGAAGCGGGAGATAAGTGGTACACTTTCTAACCCGAGCCAAACCCTTACGGTGATTCCTACAACCCCTCTTGGAAAAATCACCCAAACCTTAGGTGGAAACAAAATCAACCCACTTCTTCCAATCCGCCTAATCGTTACCAACCAAACGGTCCACCCTCCAACCGTACTTTCAACAACAATCCTTCTAACAACTATGGTAGTACCAACAATCTTGAAGGATTGATGTCTAAGTTCATGGCATCTAAAGAAGCTCGCATAGCTAGGTTCAAAACCGAATTCAACCAACAACAAACGGAGATGACCAACAAGATAGACAACTTGTTGAAAGCCCTCAACAACCAAGCGTTAACTACACCTAGGAGGGACACTAGAGACACCAATAACGGAATACAAATTAAGGATCCCTCATCATCCAAACATGTCCACTTTGTCAATGTTGTCGCTATTAAGCCAATAGATAAGGAGATAGAGGAAAGTGACAAGGATGAAGTTGGAGTAGAAACCGAAACTAGGGATGAAAGTAGGGAAGTTGAGATTAATAAGGAAAAGGGGTTAGAGGGAGTAGAAACTATAGAGAAGTACTTTGATAAGCTGCCCACCAAGGAAGAATGGGAATACCATAAGGATTTATTCGATAGTCCCGAGAGACCATATATCCTTGGCACACCCCTTATCAAAATGGGAGACCCCTCTAACATTAACATACCATGCAATATCAGGCATATGCATATATGGAAAGCTTACATCGATCCTAGATCTCCTGTTAACATCATGACTAGGACTTATTACAATTGGGTGATGAAGAAACAACTTGATTTTAGGATGATGCCCAATAAGAATTTGATAAGTAATTTTGTAGGAAGAGTGAAGGGATTGCATGTGATTATAGGTAATTTCACTTATGAGATCGATTTTATGATAGTGGAAGACACTCGTCCGGTGATAGATGATTGCCTAAGCCAAATAATATTCGGAAAACCATTTGTTGAGGCCACTAGGATGAGTTATGATCCGACTTTAGGGATAGTTAGATTCAAGGAAGAAAATGATAAGATTGCCTACCAAATGCCCTACAAAATTGAGCAATACCGCCTTCTCTCTAATATAGCAAAGGAACACAAGCAAGCGGCTTATTATAGGAATGATAAGGATAGACATAGAGGAGTTGAGTATGTGAAGAATAGGATGCTTGGCTTCAACAAAGAATGCTTGCAACTAGGTCCGGACTACAAAACTGGTTTAGAAGACGACCTAGAGTGTGAAACCAACGATGAGGTCACGTAGTAACCCATGACCTTGAGTCTAGCTACAAGACTCGTAAATAAAGAAAAGCGCTTCTTGGGAGGCAACCCATGCTTTGTGTGATTTGATTTTGTTTGTTTGTTATTTGCTTCCGTATGCATGCTTTATTTTTATTGTCGGTAGATCATGTTTCTAAACTAAAAAGTGGAAATACTTTACTTTGTTGCTTTGGCCTAGTCTTAACTTCACCTAAAGGTATTTTTGCAAAAGATAAGTGTAAGGGGAAATCCCAAATATGTTTTTAAGAAACAAACCGATCATGATTCTCCACAATATTAAGTGAACATGTATATTCGTATTTGTTAGAGTCAAATGCTTGTATTGAGTCATAATGAAGTTTTGCAGGATTTTCCAGGAAGTAGAACCAAGTTTTTCCAGAAATTTTCTGGAAACTTAACATAAGAATTTCTGCAGGTCACTTCTGACGGCGTCATGAGCTTGCTCTTGACGGCGTCACGTGTAAAAATCTGGAAATTTTACCAGTTTTGTTTTTGTAACGGAGTTTTAAAGTTTTTGCTGAATTATTAAGTTTTATAATCTCTAGGAAATCTGCAAACTTCATTCCACAAGCATTATATCTTATTTTGTTTTCTAGGTTTTGTTAGTATATGTAGATTGCCGCTGATTTTATGCGAGGTTACTTTGTCTGTTTTCTCAGGATTTACAGGTTATGTATGACAAGAAGATGATTTATATTCTGGAAGAGAAGCTTTGATTGTTCATTTTCTTGGAGGAAGATTTAACCTGGCCACCTTATTATCCATACCGAGCGAATCAGGGGAGTATTTGATTTCATTCGTTTTACTTATTTCACTTTTACATTCTTTACTTGAACATTGGGGACAATGTTCATCTTAAGTGTAAGGGGAGGGTAAAATGATGATACCTTACAGATACACTTTCGCTTGAGTTTGTTTGTTTAATAGTAGATGTGTAATAAAACTATGAGAAATACTTGTTAGTGCAATTTTACGCCAAATTTAAAATTTTTTACAACATTTAGGAGTGAAACTTTAGCCATAGCAAGCTTCTCATGGATAGGAGATTGTATGACTAGCACAAAACCGTACTATTCAGAAAAATTTTCCACCCAAATATGTGAGGTTCGCCTTTAGATTTGATAGGAAAAGCATTTACTATTAGTGCTTATGAGTGTACCGGTAGCATTTAGATTCTATAACTTGCGTTAGTGATGCATCCCGAGACCGCTAGTGAGACTACATTCGTGTAGTAGGATTTACTACATGATAAGAGGCATTAGGATCACCCTTGTGTTAAACCCGTATCATAATTACTAGACCGTTTAAGTTATACTACTTGGCTAGTTAAGTCAATTAATTTTTCCCACACCTTAGCGTTGTACTCATTTTTAGTACACGAAACCCCTAGTACACCCCTCCGAGCCTATCCTTTCGTTTCTAACTTTAAGCATCTTACTTAAAGGAAGAATTTGTTACACCCCACTTAAATGTACACCCAAATCGCCTTAGCCTTCCGTGTATGCGCTCATTTTTAGTGCATTATTGTTATTTGTTAAACCCTAAGTTAATTATCTAATTGATTACATGGTTGCTAAGTCGAGTCATATCCTTGTATATATTGTTTTGGGACGATTGGGACTCATGGGTAAAGTACTTATTTTATGGAGTAATGGGGAAGAACATCATTTATTACCCCCATATGTACGTTAATCTTAAAAGTGCTCCAAGTGTTTTGATTATCTTAATTCGATTCATTAGATTAGTTTATTGTAAAGTATGTAAAAATTCAAGTGTAAGGGAAATTTACATTCCTTATGATGTATTATTTTGGATGGTAGGGTAAGGGTGTATGCAAAAAAAAAAAAAAAATCGAAAAAATCAAGAAAAAGAAAAAAAAATAGAAAAAAAAAAGAAAAGAGAAAAAAAAAAACATACGGACTACCATCCCTTTTTATTCTATGTTCATTTTATGTTTTTATTATTTTTGATTTATTAGCTTAAGTCGAGTCTAGTCTTGGCTTAGCAACACCATATTGTACATGTAATTAACCAAGATTGTTAACTCGCCACCAGTAAAGACTGCCTATATCCAACAAAACCGTGTATTTCATATCCCTACACCTAACGTTACAACCCTTTAAAAGACCTCTTTGATAGTTTATCCTAGGTACTTACGCCATGTGGTGGAGGTTTGATCCTTTCCCAAGCCTATGGTAATCTATTTTGCTATGACAGGTAGTGAGAGATATCTTCCGTTTTCATATTGTAATTTATACTTTATTACACCCGAGAGATGTGAGTATCTAAACACTATTTGTGAGGTGCTAGTGTATGACTTCCGTGCTTGTCTCTGGTCTTTAGTAGAACGATTATTTGTTGTAATTACTTTTATATTAGTGTAAATGACCCCTAACTAGTATTTTGATTAGAATAAAAGTGCATTTGCTTGAGGACAAGCAAATCTCAAGTGTAAGGGTATATGATGAGGTGAAAAATGAACCACTTTTAGGGGGTCATTTAAGCCTGGAATTGAATTTATTTGATCAAATATTGCCCTAAATCGTTCCTTTTGTGATTTTAGGTACTTTGGGAGTGAAATCTGGAAAAGGAAGAAATTCGGACGTTTTTGGAGCATAAAAGTGAAGAAAACGCCAAAGACTTAATTTTCCAAGATGGGAACAGTGTGTGACGGCGTCAAGAGGAAGGATTTGACGGCGTCAAGAGTAAAGATCATGACGGCCCAGTACAGAAATGAAGGTGTCACAAGGAAGAGCGTCAAGAGTTAAATGCGTGACGGCCTGGAAAAATGGTATACATGACGGCGTCAGATGTAGATCAAGGCAGTCCGAGGATTATTTTGGCGGCGAGATAACGGCGTCACAAGGTTGTTCTTGACGCCGTCAGCCTCAATTATCTATATATAGTTTTCTAATTTTCATTCATTGAAGGGAACAAGTTTGGAGAAACCCTAAGGCCGAACCATATACGTATTTTACAGCTTTTTCAAGGGTTTTTAGCCCTTGAACCCTTACATGTGTTATTGAGATAAGTATTCTTTTAATTCAATCAATATGTCTATGTGCTGGTTGTCTTTATCTTGTGCTTGTCTTGATTCCATCATGCTAGGCTAGATTTATCTTGTGTTTTCTTAGATCTAATGAAACCTAGATGTTGATTATGTGTTGATTACTTGTTTATGGTTGTATTGGATGAATGATTTCAATGTTAGGCTTAAGAAAACTGGCAGATCTCCAATTGGTAACATGCTTGAACGTCTTAGGAAACATGAACCGATGTGTACTAGGTTTTATTGGTTGTATTTAATGCATGAGTAAATCCTAATGATCCCATGTTAGGAGCTTCTTAGCCGGCTCGACATAGGAGTGAAGTAGGCACTCATAGGATTGGGGAGTTAAGTACGCCACCCCATGAATGGTATTAAGGAATACAATCCGTCATCCACGCAACTATAACAAGTAATTAACGTGTAAAAGATATCTAGGGAGTAGTGAAATCTAAGTAAACACATTTCTCCACTTATTGCTCACAACCTTAGTTTAATATAGTTTTATTTTCATTTTTAGTATTTTATTTTGATTGCATCTTTAGTATTGGGTTAGTTGACTAGCAACTAATTCCACCCATATCCTTCAAAACCCGAGATTTTAATTTGCTTTCTAAAAAATATAAAAATACAAAAAGAATCATCCCTCATCTCTAGAACTAGTAATTAGGTTTTCTAATCCTAGCGACACTATTCCTAGCTGAACGATCAATCCCCGGGTACTTGTCATTATACTATACTACATCGATCAGGTACACTGCCTGGTGGGAGTTGTAAGCTTTTCGAGATCCCTCGAGAGGTAAAGCCTGGTGCAAAACCCCACGCATCAAATTGAAACTTCACAAAGCATTAAGATGGTGTCCCCATTGTATGAAATTAGAGGAAATGAGATTACTGATCGAAATCCCTATGCCATGTACAGTGAGTATATGTTTTTTAAATTTTTTGACAATGTAGTTAAGTGTTTAAGATTTTTAATCGTTATTATTGAGGTTTAGTATGATTTTTTGGGTTTGCAATTCTTTATTTGGTGTTTTGATGTTTAAAACCCTAGACTGATGTTTCTTATAATTATTTGCAGATATTAACTCTACTCTGTTTTCTATCAAGCTTAATCATGGTGGTTTCTTCATGAATTCACCTAACAGGATATACAAAAATGGTAAGATCACTTTTGTGGATTTAATAGACTGTGATGAGTTTTCTATACATGAAATTGATTCCATGCTAGAAGACTTAGAGTATGATGGGAGAAGGGTGATGTTTTACCATTTCTTGAAACCTGGTTATGATTTAGACAATGGACTAGAACCTTTAGCATGTGACAAAGACATTGTGTTATTAGGTAAGTATGTCAGTGAAGGTCTTAAGCTTGTTGATGCGTATGTTGAGCATGAAAAGACCAACCCTGACCTTTACTCACCACCAAAGCCTAAAATAGTTGTAATAGAGGAGCTAGATGATGAACCAACAACATCAAGGGCAGGGATTACCCAGTGGCTAAGAAACTAGTGTTGGATGTGAATGAAGGGTGTTTAGGTAAAGATATAGGTCAAGGTAGTGGTAAAGAACAAGAGCCTTATGTTTTCAATTCAGAAGTATGGCAAAGTAGTGCAGCTGCTAATGATGGGTCTTCTCAAGTCCCTAGTCAGTTTGTTAATGAGTTTTACTCTTCTTATGACCCTTATGTAGACTCACAAGATCCTAACTTTGACCCATTTGCTGATAATGTTCAAAATGAGGATATCAATGAAAATGAAGTTAATGGTACTGAGAATGAAGGTGAGAAGGAAAGAGATGTTGAGACTAAAAGTGAGGGAGAGCAAGAGGATAGTTCTGAGGATGACATTGACAGTGACAGTGACAGTGATGATGATAGTCAAGACAGTGATTACATAGTAGATGAGAATTACATTGAAGATGAAGTGGATAATGTTGACATGGAAGACTTTAGGTGCAACATTGATGAAACTGTGGAGTTTATAGGGTGTGGAGAGAGGGTAGAAGTTGATATTAAAGAGGATGAAGGAGAGGGAGATGATGTTAATGAATTAGAAAATGAATATTTTGAAAGTTCATCAGGTAGTGACAGTGAAGGTAGTAGGTTAAGGAAAAAGAAGTTGAAACAATTAAGGAAACAAGCACATGCTAGTGAGAAAATTTACAAGACATATTTCTATGTGGGTAGAAAATTTCCAAACAAAGATGTTGTGAAGGAATACATTAAGGAGCATTCAATTGAGACTAGGAGAAAAATTAGAATGGAAAAGAATGACAATGAAAGAGTGATGGCAGTTTGCAGAGGTGTTATACCTTCTCTACCACCTGGTGAAGACAATAACATAGATAGTGGGCCAAGTCAGTCCACTCAATCAAAAGAAAAATGGACCAAACAAAAAGTTGCTAAGGCCCCATGGGTACACTAGCCCAACAAAAAGAAATACAACTAAGGAGAGGCTTATTACGGGGGTAAACCTAATAAGAAGAAACAGTTGGATGATACTAAATGTCCATGGGTGTTGCTAGTATCCAAACTCAAAAACAGTGAATCTTGGAAGGTGAGAACATACATTTTAGACCACAAATTTCTTCAGGAGAGAGAAAACTTGTATGCCACATATGAATGGTTCTCAAAGGAACTAATTGAGCAATTAAAAACAAACCCTAATATTCCTGTGAGTGTTGTTCAAGAGCAACTACAACAAAAACATGAATTAAGTGTTTCAGAGAGTAAGGCATTTAGAGCAAAACAAGCAGCTGAAAGGAAATTAAGGGGTGATTACACACATCAATATAAGATGCTCAGAGATTATGTGTTGGAATTGCAACAAGCTAATCCAAACACAACTGTAAAAATTCATGTTCAGTCTTAACCAGATCATGAAAAGCCAACAAGAGTTTTTAAGAGAATCTATGTTTGTTTGGGGCCTTTGAAGGATGGATTTAGAGCTGGGATGAGGGAAATGCTTGGATTAAATGGGGCATTCATGAAGGATCCATATCCAGGACAACTTTTGACATCTGTGAGTATTGATCCAAACAATGGTATCTATCCATTGGCTTATGGACTTGTTGAGACAGAAAACACAGATTCATGGACATAGTTTCTCACACAACTTGGAGATGACCTTGATCTGTATAGGAACTCCCACTTCACTTTTATAAGTGACAGGCAAAAGGTGCTTACTTAAGTTTTATTTTGGTTAACAATCAATGTTAATGCTTAAATTTTGTTTTACTAATTAATTAAGTGTCTATGTTAAAAGCAGGGTATCATACCAGCAATTGCAAAATTGTTTCCAAGTGCAGAGCACAGATACTGTGTGAAACACATACATGAAAATATGAAGTTGCAGTGGAAGGGTACTGCATACAAAGAGTTGTTATGGAAAGCAGCAACTGCAACAACTGTACCAGAGTTTAAAGTTGCAATGGAAGAGTTGAAGGCATTGAAGCAAGAGGCTTATGATTGGCTTAATCTCATTCCTCCCCAACACTGGAGCAAATCACATTTCTCAGGTATTGTTAAAACAATCTTTCTAACATTCTACATTTCTTATTCGTAAAGTTAAAACTATCTGATAAAGGTCCTTTTTGTAACTTTTTATACAGAGAGAGCCAAGTCAGATGTATTATTGAACAATATGTGTGAAGTTTTCAATGGGAAGCTAGTTGGTGGAAGAGACAAACCAATTATTGCCACATTGGAGTATGCCAGGGTGTATCTAATAAGAAGGTATTAGTTTACAGCCACATGTGCTAATTGTCAATTGAATGTAAATACAAATCTCTATAGGTTTCTAATTGTCATTCAATGTTAATACTTAGGATTGTCAATGTCAACAAACTCATTGCAAGATGTGATGGACCACTCACACCAACTGCTACAAGGATATTGAAAGCAAATGCAGTTTAAGCTAACAAATACAAAGTTCAATAGGGGTGGAGGTGAGTTATACCAGGTTAGTGGTCCATGGAGTGACCAGTGTGTGGTCAATGTGGTTGCTAGAACATGCACTTGTAGAAGATGGGAATTGACAGGTATTCCTTGCAAGCATGTTGTAGCATCAAATTGGAACATGGCTCTGAACAATCAGGATGTTGGCTTACCAGAAGAATGGGTTCATCCATGTTATAGATTAGAGACTTGGAAGAAAGTTTATTCTTTTCATATCAAACCTATTAGAGGTCTTGTCCATTGGCCCAAGTGCAATGTTCCAACCACACTCTTGCCACCAAAACATCAACCACAAATAGGGAGACCTAGGAAAGCAAGGAGAAAATCAAATACTGAAAAAGATATCAGCATAATGAAGGATGGTAAGATTTCAAGGAAGCACAAGACTATAACTTGTGACAAATGTGGGGTCAGAGGTCACAATCAAAGAACACGCACTGGACCAAGAGTGCCAAAGTCAAATAAGAGGAAGCCTGCAAGCAAAGGGGTGGATTTAGATGGAGATAACCCAACAGGTTCACAATCAAAGAAAAGGTCTTCTGCTCAACCTGCAAGCTTTGCAAGACAACAAGATAAAGGGAAAGCTGTGGCAACAGAAGATGGTGCAAAAAAGAAGAAAGCACCAAGGAAGAAAGTAGTCAACTTAGGTTGAAGTTTGTATGTTTTTAAGTAAAATTCAGTAAACTCATCAATGTTAAGTTGTTTTGTATGTTTTTATGCCTGCATCAGTATGCACAATACAATTAAGTTGTTTTGGATGATTATGGCATTATATGCCTTGAAACTTGATTGATTAATGGCATGTTATTTCCTTTGACTTTAATTTGAGTGACTATAATGAATGGTTTTTTTGGATTTCAATGGTTTGGTATATGGTTTGCACAACATGAGAATATGTTTTTTGGTCTTTTGACATTAGTATTGGTAACTAGTAAATGGTGTTGTGCAGACCATTTAGTATTGTAAGTGGTGAATGGGTCATTGGTGATTGTTAACTAGTAATTTGTTACCTTTTTTACTTTACTATGTTTGACTGTATTATATTGCTCATGGGTCAAAACAGATTGTAACATTCATGAAACAAACACAAAACAAATGGTCCCAAATGAACTTGCTTTCATTACATCAAACATTAAACATACATCTTCTTCCACTAAAATACATCAAACATTAAACCGCCAAGACACATCTAGCATTAATCAAAACCCCCAAAATACATACTGACCATAACATCTAACTAACCTAATATGTTGTACATAACAGACACAAAAAACAAAACCCATGCCACAATAAGATATTTCTTCAATCTTGATCTTTTTTTCTCAAGATCTTGTACCATTGCTTGATGATTGTTCAAAGACCTTAATAATCCAGGTATAATTACCACAGAACGTTGACACATTTCGGGGTCAAACCAATCAATAAACCTTTTACAATCCTGTAAAACAAAAAACAAAAACAAAAAAAACAACTGCTTAATTGATTTGATGATCATCATAACATCTAACTAATCTAATTGATTTGATGATAAACACGTACAATTTGGGGACAACCATAAAACCTTCGACCTGGGTTTCTATCAGTCCATGATGTTTTGACAATTGCAACTGAATGCCAACGAGGACATCTAGCCATTTTTTTGATTTGATTTGAGAGTACTCTAGGGTTTAAGATTAGAGACGTTAGGTGGGTGGGTGGGTATTAATAAAGATGGAAGGGGAAGTGGCTAGGGTTAAACATATAGGCGGGAAAAGGGTGGGAAGGGAAATGACGCAAATACCCCCTTAAAAATCCTAAGTAACGAGCGTTAGTTGGATTTTGTGGGCCCAGTTGGATGGAGGGACAAACGGTGCATAACGTTTCTGACTTAATGCCGAACGGTGCAATTTTTTTGGTCGAAGGACAAAGGGCTGCGGTCAACGCAAACCACAAGGACGAACGGTGTAGTTTACTCTTAAACGAATGATGTTGCTACCGCAGCGCAAACCACAAGGACGAACGGTGTAGTTTACTCTTAAACGAATGATGTTGCCATCCAAAAAGGACTAATGGCATAATTTGTTGCTCATTTTGCTTCTAACTCTATTCAAATCCAAATTAAATCATGAAATATAATCAAATATTGCTAATATAACAAGTATGTACAGTTTTTAAGATTTCAAACATCAAATACAAATTAGTATAGATAGTATTCGTGTATTTTGGCTTATATAAATTTGTAGTCAAATTAAGTATTATAACATATATGAACTGTAGTCTAACACCGACCATATCATGCCGCGGATATTAAGGCTATGTTTGGCAAAAGTAGCTGTGAGCAGTAGCATTGAGCAGGAGCAGTGAGCAGTAGCTGTGAGTTGTGAGCAGTAGCCAAAAAAGCTCACAGCTTCATAAAGAAGCATTGGGAAAATGAGCTTTCCTAAAAAATAGCAAAGCCCACAGCTCTCATGCCAAACAAACATCAAAAATAAAAAAGCTCATTCTCACCGCTCATTACCCAAAAAAGCTCCAAAAAAGCTCCGCGCCAAACATAACCTAAGCTAAACATACATGTATCATGTATGGAAGCTTATATCGTTTTGTATAGTGCCACACTAGTACAGTACCAAGTCCCTACATGTCATTGTTGAAAGATTACAAGGATATTACCATTATGATTTACGCCTGGACCTATCGTAGTCGACATTAATTGGCTGGCTTAATTGGTGTAGGCCCAAAATAGAAAGTATGAGTTTCACCAGCATTACCAAAACCATTTTATAAGCCACTCATGATAGAGCTAAGCTCTTGTGACACATTTTTTTTTTTTTTTTTTTTTTTTTTTAAGTCAACAATATTATTAAACTCAAACGGAAAAAAAATACAAATTAAAGTCATCTCACCTCAATTAATCAAGGAAATTAAAATATGAAGGGACCCAATTGAGCTTCTTGTGGGTTAATCAAGCTTGGATTTTCAAAAGCTCGGTCTGAGCTTCTCGTGAGTAACTAGAGTTTGGACTTCGCTCGTTTTCACCCTTATGAATTACACCAAGAGGATGTTCAAAAATCCCAAAAAAAAAAAAAAAAAAAAAAGCCATTATTTCATGGTTACTTAGTGCTATATACAAAATTTAGTCTCTTCCAGGGTAGAGCCAGAAATTCAAGTTAAGGAGGCCGGATTTTTTCTTATTATTATTATTTTTTCTTTTTTCTTTTCTTTTATTTATTTATCATTTTTTTTTTCACATACTGATGATAACTTTTGCATTTGAATGGCGTGGTAGGTCTTAAATACTAAAGATGAATGAATAATAATGATCCTATAAGTTCTAATTGGAAAAATATTATCGACTTCACTAAATCAAATTTCCAGAATATCAACACCTTCTGTTTGTATTTGTTATTCATTCACATTTTTTTTTTTTTTTTTTTTTTTGTGTGTGTGTTTAGTAAAAAAAGACCGGGAAGCTAGGCTTCAGTTCTATAAAAACTCAATTATTATTGTATCTCTTACTTGTTAAACATTCAAACAAAAAATCATAAGCCAATTACTGACTGCAGTAAACTTTAATTAACTGACTTAATTATAATAATATGCTAATTACAAGACTTGAATATCAATATTACATTTTTGTTTTAAGAGTAAACGTGTTCCAACTAAGTGATTGACGGCTTGACGCTCATGTGTTTTTTCAAAATATTTGACTGACACAATAGTATGTCTAAAGACTAATGGAATATCACCTCTTTTACGTATATGGGCCAGCTTGGTAATATTTTACATTACAAAAGTTATTAAATATGGGCAAGTGATGGGCATAGTGAAAACTTAATGAATTTTGGGCTACCATGCAAGATATGAGTTGGGCCAATTTGGGAAGGCCCAGCACCTACCCGCCACCCCGTTGGTTCCAGTCTCTGGTCTCCTCAAAAGTGAAACATTAGTTGGTCAAGTTGCTATGTGTTGTAAGCTTTATTAGAGCACTCGTTACCTCGGCGCACACAACCCGACAGTCCTAGGTGGAACCGAAACTGGCGCCCCCAGTTGGGTGCCACTACCATGAGTGAGTTTCGCGAGTGACGGTGCCAGAAAAGTTGCGAGCGTGAGTGAGCGAGGTTTTTTTTTTTTTTTTTAATAATGTTATTTATATTTTTAATTTAATAAATTAAAAATTAGTTGGTTTGGAAAAATAAAAAGGAAACAAAATTAATAGGTGAGACCCTTTTGGCAGAGAGGGAGCATTTTGGTATGTGAGTGAGTTGCTGGTGTAACGCTTAGGCGGCAAACTCATCATATTATTTCAACAATATTGAAGTAGGATTTCGACCTTATTCATGCACTGTGTAATATTTTTTTCGTCAAAGTATTTTTTTTACCAACATAATTGTGTCTGTAACTTCAAGTTATATTGCCCGTGTCAACACGGGTTTTGATCTAGTTTGTTAATATAAATCAGTTCAGCTAAAAAACGACTGTTGGGTACGTATCTTTATCAACCCTACTTTTAACTTTAGTTGACAGTTACAAATTGCAACATCTGGAAAGTTTGGGGGCAGATTAGAGTAGAGTTTACAAGACATGCACTAATAAAGAAAAAGTCAGCATTTTTAGGTGCATAGTAGCCTACCACTCCTATAGTTTTACGATTTCTATGGTTTGAACTTTGAAGAGTTCCTGATAACTTTAAACTCTCACAAAACACATAAACATGTTTTCTCTATCATAATTTACAAACTCCAAGTCTCATGCTGATCAGATTCATCAAGGATAAATAGAGAATGGAGAGTTACCTAAAGGAAAATTTTGACGTCGAGCCCAAGAATCCGACTGAAGAAGCGTTGAAGAAATGGAGATCAGCTGTGTGGCTTGTGAAGAACCCTCGTCGAAGGTTTCGTATGGTGGCTGATCTTGCCAAACGGGCTGCAGCCGAAAAGAAACGAAGGAAGATCCAGGTTTGATATATTTTTCTTATAAATAAATTCGTTAGAATAAATATATGTTGTATGATTTTAGCGTTTAAAAACACGTGATAACATATATTAAAAACGATCGTCTTGCCTCATGGATCGTATGCTATTCTACATGATCAGTTGCATGTTCATGTTAAAAATTACGAATCATCGTATATAGTAGTTAGATTGATACGACGTCTTTAATTTCTGTGTAACTTCATATCTTTGTGTTTGTAGATACATATATCAACGCATATATTCACATAAACGCAAAAAGAAAGCATCAAAGGCCACAAAATGATCAATAACTTGCTTTTGAATGAATTAGCACAATGATCATTAATTGTTCAATTTTCTATTCAAGGGTTAGACGGATATCTAGTAATAGAGTCTGAAAATCAGCGTAACCAATTATCAACGTTTTTTACAAGAAGCAACAAAGTAAACATATCTATAGATGAGTACAGTTTTGTTAAATTACCGTAACTTCTCTCATTTTTTTACCATAACTTTTCTCTTTAATATGATTCAACTTGAATTAAATGTCATTTAGATGCATCTTCTATTTCAAAGTAATTTTAAAGTGAACAAGATGCTTGCACTAGAACAACATTTGACATTTAGAGGACAAAAAATACATTGGATTCACTTAATTTTAAAAAATGAATCAAATATATGTATATATACATCTAATTTTAAGCTAAAAAATACATTATAGTATATTTAAATGAATAAATATGCATTTAATTCAAATCGATACATCAATGTGTTATTTTACTCCCTTCTAATCTATATTCTAAATTTTCTTCTCATTTATAATATATATTATAAAGGAACTATTAGAGAGACGCTTTCTTGTTTGAACATGAGAAAGTTTGCATTGTATTTGTTAAAAAAAAAAAGTTGCGGCGTATCAATCAGGACATGGACTGTGAACATGCTGGCCAAACCTTATAAGCCTAAACGTAACTTGTATAAAGTAATGTTTGAATTTTATAGTATGTATCTAGGATACACGGAAACGATGCCGGGATGCCGTATCATGTACCCGAAATATTTCGGAAACGGGAAACGCAAGGGAAATGTTTCATGAAAAAGTGGAAACGTTTCTTTAGTTGGGGTACGCCAATCCTTATCTAAGAAACGTTTGGGGAAACGTTTCTAGCCCAAAAAGTCAGGTTTCCTATACCCCAGTAACTAAAAGGCTTTAATTTTGATTAATCTATCTAATTTCCAAGTTTGCAGAAGACAAATCGTCTATAAACTGATTCATAACTCACGGCTCATCAACTTCAAACTATCCAGAACTCATAATCGTGATTTTTCATCTTCGATTCTCAAAAGTTGGAAACTACAATTGTTTGTGTGTCTTTCACTTGATAAGCAAAAATTGGGAGTGTATTTTTCTCCAAAGATACCACAACTAATTAATGTTTTTTTTTTACTTAACTGTTTTTTGGAAAACGATTTGATGGTTAAGAGTTTTTAATTGATAATTATGAGTAATGTTTGTTTGGATTTTTGAATGTTGTGTAATCTTCTTTTGGAAGACAATTTGCCATGGAAGTATACTAGCTATAATTTTATGTAAACATCTCTACAATTTTGTGCTACAACTTGTGGCTTTTGGGTCTTTGAGTCCTTTTGTGGTCCCTGAATCTTTTCTTGTGTAATTTGGTGAAGGATTGTAGCCAATTGGCTATTTTAATTGTAGCCAAGATATATCTGCATTTGTTATATGCTAAAAATATTATAAAACACGTAGACATTCCTTGCCGTACCCGTTTCTTGAATTTAAAGATGCTGCCGTTTCTCGAAACCTGTACCCGTCCCTTGCAACTTAGGTATATATTGCTCTAGATTTAATCTTTTCTTGTGTAATTTGGTGAAGGATTGTAGCCAATTGGCTATTTTAATTGTAGCCAAGATATATCCTCATTTGTTATATGCTAAAAATATTATAAAACACGTAGACGTTCCTTGCTGTACCCGTTTCTTGAATTTAAAGATGCTGCCATTTCTTGAAACCTGTACCCGTCCCTTGCAACTTAGGTATATATTGATCTAGATTTAATTCAAGCAACATTTGATATCTTATTTCATTTTCTTATGTGATTCCTCCCTGGCTCCCTTGCATTATGATGCTAAAATATTGTGGGATGGGGATATTAAAAAAATATTCAGTCCCTTTGTTTGTCATATAATCTTTTGAAGCTCGAAGAATAACATATATATGAGATTTTCTGGTAGAAACCTCATAATTTATAATCTTGTTGTTCACATTTTTAGTAGGGTTAGATTTGCTATAACTTGAAAAGCGAGGGTTTAGATAGTATCTCGGCTCTTTACTAATTTCTCATAAATATTTTGAATTTATAATAAAGTGATGTTTTATAAATAATAATAACAATAATAATAATTATAATAAAGCATACATTTTAATGTAACAGATATAAAGCGGTATATAACATCAAATTTACCGATATATATTTTCAGCTTCACAAAAGAAACTATTTATAAAGCATGTATATCATTTTCCTTAAACTTAAAAATACTTAAGTTTGAGTAATGTGTAATACCTATAATACCCTTGATTAAAAAGAGTAAACATCTACTACTAAATTAATATTTTAAAAATTGTTTAATCCTCAAACAATTACCATTTTCGTTTATAACTCATAAACTATTTTAACGCAATGACTATAAATAGAATGCGTAAGTGTTGCATCAAGAGTCACACCGCATTCACAAGTTTCCAAATATAATTATAATCAATTTGTTCAATTCGTTTTACGCAGGTATTCGTCTAGTACATATAATCAATTTGTTCAATTCACAATCCTTTCAAATATTCTGTATTTTCTATTTCTTGTTGCGGATCTGGAATGCTTCTTGTTTACAGTAAGAGCATAGTGTGTTTGTTATGTTGTTTGTTTGTTAAGATTTTTGGTTCATTAATACATCTAAATCTGAATATGTGGTTAAAAATTTTAAATCTGATATCAACTTAATGTGAATAAGTAGTTGAGAAATCTGTATCTGACTAATATATCAATGTTTGTTTTGTAAAGATATCTGAATAGTTTACATGATTAATACTGACACAAAACGGGTTATCGTTGCGGTTAAATGGATGGTCGATATGGTTAACACGTTTAATAACGGGTCGTGTTTTGGTTGACATTCTCTACCCATCAAAACATGTTTGGGTTTTGATTTCACATTTCAGCACGAATTGTCACTCTAGTTATTATCATCTTGTACATCTTTTATTTAACAAAAAAAAGTATGCATCTTTTTGAAGGTGCGCACCCCCTCAACATCTAATTCAAAAAGTTTTGTTTTGTTTTTTTTTTTTTTTTTTTTACCGCCTTTTAATGAGCATGAAAAAACATACATTTTTAATTTTGATTGTCTTTTTACCGCCTGTTAAAAAAAAAAAAAAAAAAAAAAAAAAAAAAAAAAAAAAAAAAAAACCTACCACGTTTAAGATTTTACTTTTTGATACTTCCAAAATGTATTTAGTTTGACATGAACCAGTTGGTGGCAAATTGGCATGCCACCAAGCCAAAAGTCTTGGTATAGACCAATACTGTATTGTTTTTTGTATTGTAATCCATCGTATCCAGTTTTTTTGGAATCATAATGCATCGAGAGAACCTCAAGCTTTCCATCTTCACAAAGATGACTAAAAATGCATATGCATATATGGCGTGTGCATATTTGAGCATGTTGCATGTGAGTATATGATGATATATGTATGTTTAAAGTATATTTTGGTGTGTTGATGTACACTTGACATGATCATGTATGATATTAATAAAATGCTAGCATCATTTATATATATAAACGGCGGGTAATGATTCAGTGAGAAGAAAACTTAAAATGAGAAGGATGAGAAATAAATATAATCACACATTTGAGATGCATCGACTTGATTTATATGCATCTCTATTCATTTAGATGCATCCCAATTAGTTTTGAAAAGTGATTTGAAGTGAAAACGATGCAAAATAGTACTAACAACAGATTTAACCCGCAGATGACGAAAAATGTATAGGATTTGTCTAACTTGATGAAATGTATCTAATATATGTATATGCATCTAATTTTTTTGCTGGAAAATATATTATGGTGCATCTAAAAGATTAGGGATACATCTAATTTAAGTCGATGCATCTCAAATGTGTGGTTATAGTTATTTCTCATCCTTCTCATTTTAAGTTTTCTTCTTATTTGATCCTAAGTCTATAAACGGCACACAAAAGGTAACGAACATCTTGGTCACATCAAAGATGTTTGTCAAAACTATCTATAAGTTGTTAACTATATGCTGCTAACCGTAAGCTGTAAGCTATTAACTTTTAACCGGTACACTACAAGCCAAGCTGTGGCATTTTGTTTTATAAAAATGTTTAACAAAGTAATTGTAACTGAAATCATAAATTATAAAATTATATAAAAAGACATACATATATAATTTGAAACATATAAAAAACTTAAATGACTTAATACGCAACAACTCAAGTATCAATAATGTGCATTCCATTGACGTCCGTAACAAGCTTATTTGCATATTTACATATCAAATCATGAGGGTGGTGGGAGTACACCACTCACCCCCCTTCCCTTCACTCACTCCCAACCAATCCCCTTGCGCCACATCATTTCCTACTTTTTCCTTCACTCACCCTTCACTCACTTCTTTTTTGGAGGCGTTACTTCACTCACCCTTCACTCACTTCATTTTTTTTTTCTTTTTTCCCTTTTTCCTTTTTTTCTTTTTTCTTTTTTTTCTTTATTTTTTTTTAAATTCCATTAAAATTATAAAAAAAAACTAAAATTTCATTAAAAATTAAAAAAAAAAAAACATTACATAATATTATTAAAAAACATAAAATAACTAAAGTTCCATGAAAACTAAAATTAAAACCATTAAATCCTACAAACTACACGGCCAACCATATTTTGCGCATATCTCGCGTTTCTTGTTGATGACGAAATCCTTAAAAGTCGGGTCTGGGATATGGTCATGCGGATCCATAACGAACCTCATGTCATGATTCATCACCTCTCCATCAAGAAACTTGAAATATTCTTCGTCCTTTTTCTTTTGAACCTCCAACTGCGCCTGCATTAAAATTTTCTTTTCGGCCGTGTAACTTGCAAGGGTATCACGCATCGAGCTTCGGCTTGAATCTCCAGAATTCGATTTTTTTTTGCCTTTCGATTCACGTGATGGAGTTGGGTTCTCGTTGAGGTTCGGTAAGTCACACTCGAAATCTTCCACATTTATTGGAGTATCGTTTGTTGGAGTATCGTTTGTTGCCGTTTGAGCGCTACTTGACTCCGATGACTTTCTTTTCTTGCTCGATCCCGTGGATTCTTGCATCTGACTAACCAACGATTGTTGTTTCCACTTTGCTTGATCTTTGAGAATATGCCACGCTTTCGAATGCGCGAAAGTTTTCTTATATTGTTTTTCAAAATCACGATTGGCTCTTTCAAGGACTTGAATATCATTGCACCCACTATCTCTCAAACGGTTCTACAATATACAATAAAAACAAAAAATATCCAAAAAAATAAATACATATAAAAAAAGCATAAATATAAAAATATACAATAAAAAACAATATCTAAAAAAATAAATAAATATAAAAAAAACATAAATATAAAAATATACCGCTTGTGTGTAGTAACCGTTGAACGCAGCGATCAAAGTATGCATAGGAGTCCATTTCGAGTTCAATTGATGATGAGTGCGTTCGGTTCTCGGGACAAGGCTTTGAAAATGAATTAGAACTCGCTTCCAAAATCCCAACTTGGTTTGACGGTCGCCAACAACTTTGTCCACCGAAATTTTGATCCAAGACTTAGCTAACGCCTCCTCCTCATCGGGTGTCCAAGGTTTACTTGGTTTTTTTTTCTTTTGTACGTGAGGTTCGACCTCGTCATCCTCTTCGACCTCGTCATCAAATGGTTGTGTCTCGGGTACCACGTCAACATTGTCGTAATATTCATCATCTTCGGCATCATCAACAATGGGTACCGGTTCACTAACCCGTTCACGCCTTTTTTCTTGGTTAAAGCGGGGCGCGTACGGGTTGAAAGGTGGAATTGGCGGTGGGGATTGTTGGGTATAGCTCGGATCAAACGGATCGAAGTTAGTGGGAATTTGCGGGAGGGGTTGTTGGGAGTAAAAAAATGGTGGAGATTGAGGATACATTTCGGGCCGGTAAGGTTGTGGTTGAGAAGATTCGAAACCGGGTTGTGATTGGATTCGAGGACGAATTGTGCCTCTCGAGCCACCTCTCGCTCCACGACTACCTCTTCTTGGATCTCTATTTTTACCTCCACGTTCCATTGTTTTTTTCTCTCGGTAATGTTTTTTTTTTGTTGCTCAGTAATGTTTTTTTTTCTCCCGGTGTGATGTTTTTTTTTTTTTGCTTTCTACCCACCAAACACTAGACCAATTTATAAAAAAAAAAAAAAAAAAAAAAAAGAAAAGTAACCGTTGTATACCCAACGGTCCCAAAAGCAACGGTCAAATTTGCCTCTCCCCGTGCGTGAGAAACTCACTCAAAACCACCCCCCGTGCGGTATGGTAATGGAGGCGGCGGTGTTCATGTGCGGTAAGGGATACCGCAATCCTCCTTACCGCACCCACTCCCAGTACCCTGAGAAAGGATCCACTAAGAAGAAAAATAAAAATAAGAAGAATGAGAAATGTTTTCAGCCACGCATTTCAAATGTGAAAGGAGAATTTCATGAGAGATGCATCTATGTTTATAGGTGCATCTGAAATGTGCGGCTGTGATTATTTCTCATCCTTCTCATTTTACTTTTATTTTTTATTTGATCCTTACTCATCAAATCATTACTAATTATTGTAGTTTCTTTTCTTGTCACATTATACTCATAAATATAAAACGTGTATTTTGTTTATAAAAAAAAAAAAAGAAAAAAAGAAAAAAAAAAGAAAAAGAAAAGTTATATAAATTAAAATACTATAACAAGAATCATATGATGACGAAGATTTAGATACATGAACAAAAATATGGGGAGACAAGTTATACGCTTTTTGGGGTTAGAGAACAAATATATGAGGGCATTCAAGTAATTATTAGACGGTATTCGTGCGTTGCGGCGGGCGTACTTCTGTAATTTAACTTTTCGGTGAGCAAATATTTATGTTTTCAAGTATCAAATAATTTGATCACTTTTAAATGATCATTTTAGACTTAAGAGAATATAGCATATTACCTGCGCAAAGCGACAAGAACCAGATAGTTTAAAACGGTTTTGATTTTTTTGAGATTTGGTACTGATGGATGACGGTTTTCTGTGATGGTCAACTACTTTCGGTGGTGGTGTAAAAGATTGGGAAAACTGGATATATAAGAGATGTGAAAAATGTGATTTTCACATATTTGGAGAGAGTGGTAGCTTCTCATTTTACCACTACTTTGGATATATGTATTTTTTAAAAACAATACTACATGGAGCATCATAATTAATTCAACATAAGATTACAATAGTACAAAGTTATAAATCTGATAATTTGTATGACCTTGATTATGTGTGATTTAATGAACAAATTTATAACGTAGGAGTACATATTTACAAATATGTATAAAGTTAACAATATCTCAAATCATTAAAAACCCATAACCAACAAAAAAAAACATACATTAGGATCACCATCAACTTCACCATCATCAAAAACTTGAAAAGGCACACATTATTTACATATAAGTGGATTAAATTGTACATGCAAAATTAGCATAAAATACATTTTAGATCTAATTTTTGGATAAGAGCATTGGGTGCGGGAGTAATTGTGCCTCGCCGTGGTAATGTGGCACGTTGTCTCGTCGTGCTCGCCATAGGGCAGCTCGAATTTTCGAATTTTGTGCCTCGCAATATGTTTAAGTTTCGTATTACTATGTGTCTTATGTTTTTTTCCGTATCGTTTTATTTTTTTATTTTTTTTTCGTATCGTTATTTTAAGTTGCGTATGTTTTTAATATGTTGTATTTTAGTTTAATTTTAATGAATGAATTTTATGTATTTGAAAAATTGAATAAAAAAATAAAATAGAAAGTGGTGGAACCCAAATGAGTAAAGTGTGATTAGTTGTAATAAGGGGGTTGTAGATGGAGGTTTGTTATAATGATGTGGCACCTCGTGGGTCTCATAAAAACTATTGTGCTTGCCCACCATAGGGATTGTAGAAGGAGGTTTGTTATAAGGATCATCTCATGTTTAGCAAACATGATAGGTCATGTTGTTTAAGTTTGTGAGATGAGGCATACATGTGGGTTATATCTTTTCATTCAAAGTAAAAAAAATTATTATTATTTTTTTTTTTTTTTCTGATTAATGAACATGATGTGAACTTTAGAATTCTTAATTTTTTTACCTGCACACTGTATGCCACCCCGTTGAAAATAAAAATATACTATTAAAAATAAAAACATTTGTTAAAACCAAAATATTAGGTCAAATTAAAACAGCTTACAAACATACAAACGCGAATACACGCAAAATATTCTAACAAACCTCAATGTCCATCACGACTTGAAAGATATTAGGAACATTCTTTTCGTAATTATCAGGTCAATGACAAATTATAAGATTTTTGACCAGTCTACATTATTAATTATAGTCAAGGTTGGCAAAGATGTATTAAATAAAGTCTTTGTTATGTTACTAATTGCAATTAACATTTTTAGAATATGCAAATGTGTATCTTTGTCAACCCATGTAAATTGGTCTGAAGCAGCCAACGAGTCAGGTCCACGCATGTCGCAATCTTTGGAAAGTTATATGCATGAAATTTCCGTAGTCTTAATTAAGAATTAAACTTCATTCGAAATATCAACTATTTTAAACTTAGAAAACGAAACATTATGTCTATACTGCTCTATACATGATCACATTTGCTTGCATGGGGTTTTTGTTAGACAATGTGGACTTATTTATATATGTTTGTTCAGTTAATAGTCTTTAAATAATGTTGAACACTCTTTGCGTTTTCTTGGACTCCAATAAATTAATTCAAGTACCCACTAACTATTTGTAACTGAAAATTTAGATGATAATAATGATCAACCAAACTGTCGATCATTTTAGTAGTCCATTTTATCAACATTTTAGTCTCATAAGAGTACGTAATACAACTATACAAAAGTGTTGTATTTGTTATGCATGCGCAACTCATTTGTACTGAGAAACGGGTGTTTTTGTAATTGAGTTAACGTAAAAAAATCTCCTATTTTGTGACTCGTTCGACGTACTTTCATGGATATTTCAGTATGTAATGGTTTCGAGATTTTAAAGGTCAGTTTTGGCTGTAGTTTCATTCCATATGTTTGAATTAGTCTGTCTACTATTAAGCACATTTTTTGTCGGTTGACTGAAGTAAATCATTCAACAAGTTTGAAACATATGCATTTGGAGGCTTTTAACTGTATAGTTTTCCAATATGGAAATTCATTGAAGGTTTCTCATATGTTGTTTGTTTCTGTATCATAATGACAACTTGTTTCTTCTGTATATATCAGGAGAAGATAAGGATCGCTTTATATGTGCAAAAAGCAGCATTGCAATTCATTGATGGTACAGTGACTATAGTCTAAAACTTTATTATAAAAATAGAAAGTTCATATGCATGTCATGTTTTTTTCTTCTAAACTTTGTGCTTTAATTAGTACAGCTGCTAACCGAACTGAACATAAGCTCTCTCAAGAAGTCGCTCAAGCAGGTTTTGATATAGAACCGGAAGATCTTGCATTCATAGTCCGGTCTCACAATAACAAGACATATGATTTCCATGGAGGACTTCAAGGACTTGCAAGAAAAATTAAAGTCTCGTTAAGAGATGGTGTCCTTTCGGGTGATATATCTAAAAGGCAACAAATCTTTGGATGTAACCGGTTTGTTGAAAAGCCTTCGAGACCTTTATGGATGTTTGTATGGGACGCGTTGCAGGACATGACTTTGATCATTCTCATGGTTTGTGCTGTGATATCTGTTGGTGTCGGGATTGCCACTGAAGGGTGGCCTAAAGGTATGTACGATGGGTTGGGAATTATTCTATGCATACTTTTGGTGGTGGTGGTTACTGCGGTTAGTGACTACAAGCAGTCATTGCAATTCAAAGATTTAGATAAGGAAAAGAAGAATATAATCATTCAGGTTACACGAGACGGGACTAGAAAAAAGGTGTCTATTTATGATTTAGTGGTTGGGGATATTGTCCACTTGTCAATTGGTGATCAAGTCCCTGCAGATGGGATATTTATAGACGGTTATAGCTTATCAATCGACGAATCGAGCTTATCAGGTGAAAGTGAACCCGTTAACGTAGACAAAAAGAGGCCTTTCCTTTTATCAGGGACGAAAGTTCAAGATGGTTCAGGTAAAATGCTGGTTACATCTGTTGGAATGAAAACAGAATGGGGACGATTAATGGTGACTTTAAGTGAAGGTGGGGACGACGAGACTCCATTACAAGTGAAACTCAACGGGGTGGCTACTATTATTGGAAAAATAGGACTCGCTTTCGCTGTGTTGACTTTTTTCGTGTTGACTGCTCGATTTATGCTAACGAAAGTTGTTCGTAACGAGATGGGTAAATGGAATATGACTGATGGCTTAGAGATTTTAAACTATTTTGCAATAGCGGTCACTATACTTGTGGTTGCTGTTCCTGAAGGGCTGCCATTGGCGGTGACACTAAGTTTGGCTTTTGCTATGAAGAAACTAATGAATGATAAAGCACTCGTTAGGCATCTTTCTGCTTGTGAAACAATGGGGTCGGCTACATGCATTTGTACTGACAAAACAGGAACTTTGACCACAAATCATATGGTTGTGACTCGACTATGGGTTGCTGGTGAAACAAAAGAAATTAAGAGTAAAGAAAAGATAAGATCTACAATCGCTGAGAAAGTCGTAGCTGTTCTTTTACAATCAGTGTTTTTAAATACTAATTCTGAGATTGTGAAGGATGAAACTGGGAAAACCAACATAATCGGTTCTCCAACCGAGACTGCATTGTTGGAATTTGGACTACTATTTCAGAGTAATTACAATCAAGAATCCAAAAATGTGAAGATAGTCAAAGTTGAGCCTTTCAACTCGGTGAAGAAAAAGATGTCTGTGCTAGTAGCTCTTCCTAATGGTAAGATACGAGCATTTTGCAAAGGTGCATCCGAGATTATATTAAATATTTGTGATAAAGTTGTGAGTGAAGATGGAGATATTGTACAAATGTCAGACGAACAAAGGAAAGCTATAACAGATGTGATAAATGGTTTTGCTTGTGATGCTCTTAGAACGATATGTTTGGCTTTTCAAGATCTAGAAGCCGGTTCTAGCAGTGATGACATTCCAGAAAATAATTATACTATTATAGCAGTGGTTGGAATTAAGGATCCAGTAAGGCCAGGGGTCAAGGAGGCAGTTAAGACTTGTTTGGATGCAGGCATTATGGTTAGGATGGTGACTGGTGATAATATTAATACGGCTAAAGCTATTGCTAGAGAATGTGGGATATTGACACCGGATGGGTTGGCTATTGAAGGGCCGGAGTTTAGAGAAAAAACTGTTGAGGAATTGAGGGAAATAATACCGAGACTTCAAGTTATGGCAAGATCATTGCCTCTGGATAAACATAAACTAGTTACTCTTTTAAGGAATGAATACAGGGAAGTCGTTGCTGTAACGGGTGATGGGACTAATGATGCTCCTGCATTGCATGAAGCAGATATTGGATTAGCCATGGGTATAGCTGGAACTGAGGTATGTATTTGACATTGGCAGATTTGTTAATATGTATTAGATGTGGAAAATTCAACCCATAAACTTATTAATGGGTCATGTGACATTGGATGTATACTAAATTGGGGGCCCCTTACAAAGGGGGGCCCGGTGCGGTTGCACCACTTGCACATGCTAATCGCCGCCACTGGTCATGTCGGGTATGTGTTATCTCTAACGGATGAAATAGGTAATAAAAGCTTAAAAACTTATAAGGAAATGCGTTAAACCTCTAATATCTGTTGGTTCAGTTTGTTAAATTATTCTTAAGGTAATGTAATATTATATGACACACTAATTTATGAAAACTCATAAAAAGGTTGAACAAAAAGTGTTGCGGGTCAAATCAACAGACCCATTCCAACCCAGGCAAAAACTTACCTGTTACCTGCCTGATTTGCCCATTTTGGCACATGTAATATTTATATGATCTACCTGAGTGAGCTTCATTTCTTTTTTATATTTATTTGTATATTAATTCTTTCATTTTAAGAAGACATAATCAAAATAAGGGGACTGGATATACTGTTTCACCAAATAGCTTATGAACTACATCAAATCTGAATAAAGTACATATGAAGGACTTTTGGACGAGCTTAAATTTTGATGCAATTTTGTTGATATTGTGAACTGAAACTTCAAAAGATTCATCACTACCAAAAATAAGGGATTTTTCTCGTCTCTACAGGTTGCAAAAGAAAATGCTGATGTTGTGATTATGGATGACAACTTCAAGACAATAGTAGTTGTTGCTAGATGGGGTCGTTCGGTTTACATAAACATCCAAAAGTTTGTGCAATTCCAGTTGACAGTTAATGTGGTTGCACTCATGACCAACTTTGTTTCTGCATGCACATCAGGTCTAATAAACCAACATTTCTAGTTACAACTTTTATTTATTTATTTATTTACACGTTATGGATGATCTTTTAAAGTACTATTTCAGGATCTGCTCCTCTTACTGCTGTCCAATTGCTATGGGTGAACATGATTATGGATACACTTGGTGCTTTAGCTTTGGCTACAGAACCTCCTAATGATGCTTTGATGAAAAGACCGCCTATCGGAAGGGATGTTAATTTTATAACTAAGATTATGTGGAGGAACATTATTGGTCAAAGTATTTATCAACTTGTGGTTCTTGGCATCCTTCAGTTTGATGGAACAAGCATTCTTAATATAAATGGCCCGGGTGCCACTGATGTTCTTAATACGATGATCTTCAATACTTTCGTTTTCTGTCAGGTACTACCATCTCCTTATGTTTTACATCTTTCAGGTATCACGTGTTTTATGGGCCATTTTTTTAAGTGATCATATACCAGATATCAGAAGTTATGTTTAGAACCAAATATATGCTACAAATTGAACTAAGGATCTGTTTAATAAAAGTGCTGATTTACTGTTGAATACATAAAAGGGACAAATGATTCAAATACTCTGGCTGAATAAAAATTTGAAGTTTCATACAACCTTTTTTATGATGTAGTACTGAATGAAATATTAAGAAACATCTTTAATATGTTAGGACGTTTCCTTGGTCAAAATTTTATATCTAAGAATTCTGTTTTTGTTATATTTATGTCTTTTAGGTATTTAATGAAATAAACAGTCGTGACATGGAGAAGATAAATGTGTTGCAAGGTATTTTGCAGAGTTGGGTGTTCATGCTAGTCATGATCTGTACAGTGACGTTCCAGATCATTATAGTTGAATTGTTAGGCACATTTGCATCGACAGTCCCATTATCTTGGAACTTGTGGTTTGCTAGCATTCTCATGGGTGCTATTAGTCTGCCAGTTGGAGCCCTCTTGAAATGCATCCCGGTTAAATCTTCTACGGACGTTGGTGTGTTCAATCAGCATGATGACTATGAACCACTCCCCCAGGGTCCAGACATGGCTTAAGGTTTCTAACTATTTTAAAGATTTTTATTATATATTCTTTGGTGAGGTTTGGTTGGTTCATGGTGAGGGGAGGGTAGACTAGAAGGGTTTCGGATTGGTTTGAAGTTTTGCATTGAGATAACCATTATATTTATTTGATTTGTTGCTCTTAATTTATGGTATTCTGGAGTATGTTATATTTACAAGATTTATGGAACTGCTTGTGAATTTGTAGACCTTGTTCCAATTCGGACTTGATTAGGACCAGGCCGTCAGTGGCCGGGTAATCAATCCTCCTATCAACTCAACGACATTATACAGGATTAGCTAATGATGGTGACCAGTTTCAATAGTACAATACAAAGAGAATTATAGGGAAGCACAATAACATGTAATCATTCATTCATATACCCTTTAAGCGCATTGTTTATATAGCATCTTACATCTCTTACGCATGTCATAATGGCGTAATTACTACAATTTGAAAATAACAAGTAAAATGTTATGAAAAGAGTTGCTAAAACCATTGAGCTTATGGGTGTTGTTGCAAAGCTTAATGACCCTCAGTGTGAATTGTTGCTCCTTCGTGCTTGCGCCGGTATTTCCAAGTTATATTTTTCTATGCGCACATGTTCTCCTCGGGTCTTTGAGCGTGCTCAGATTTCTTTTGATGTGGCTCTTCGTTCTTCTCTTGAGCGTATTGTCACTGCTTTTGGGCTGGTTTTGGTGATTGGCAATGGAGGCTTGCCACCTTACCCTTTGCATTTGGGGGGCTTGGTGTATACTCTGCAGGTGATGTCTTGAACTATGCATTCCTTGCGTCAAGACTCCAATCGGCTAGCTTACAAACTAAGCTCCTCCGATATTCTGGTATTGTAACTTCTGGGCCTTCCTTTGATGATGCCTTGTGTGCTTTTAATGATAAAATGAAGATTGACCTTTTGAGTAATCCAAGTGAGATCGCTGCCCCCAAACTCATGAAGAAATTGGAAGATATATATTTCACACGTGTTACCCATGTGGCTGAATCCACTTTTTCTCTATCTACTCAACAGATGGCGTTATGGAAATCTCAAATGGAGGACTACACTTCGGATTGGCTTAGGGTGGTTCCAATATATGGGTTGGGGCAGACTATGAATGCTCAGACCTACCGGTGTGTCTTATCTTATCGGCTAGGTGTTCCCTTGTTCTCTGTTCAGATGCCGTGTTCAGCTTGTTCCAGGGTTTTTACGGGTGATATTTATGGGGACCATGCTGTATCGTGTATTCGTGTGCTGGTATTATTGGTATTAAACACCGGCATAACATGGTGCGCGATACTCTTGTTGACATATGTTCACGTTCGGGGGTTTCGGCTCGTAAAGATGTGGATATTGGGCTTATTGGAGAAAGGGACAACCCCTTACGTCCGGCTGATGTGTTACTCTACTCTTGGGACGGAGGTCTTGATGTTTGTGTTGATCTCACAGGGTCATCGCCATTGACGTAAACTGGTATGGTTGATTTTGTGCCAGGTCGTGCGGTGATTGAGGCGGCACAACGTAAACGTGTCAAGTATGAAGCTAAGTGCGCAAATATTGGATATGGGTTTCTCCCTTTCTCTTTCTCTTCTTTTGGGGAACTTGAGAAGGATGCGGTGGCCTTACTGAAGCGAATCCGAAAGTTCTCTATGACTCAAGACATTGGAACACGGGCTGCTGTTCATATTTTTAGTAGGATTGACTTTGTTATAGCTAGAGGAGTGGGGGCTCAGATCGTGTCTCGGGTCCCCACTAATTTCTTGTAAATCTTATAAGTTTCTAATAAAAGTGACGTTTATAATAATAATAATAATAATAATAATAATTAAAAAAAAAAAAAAAAAAAAAAAAAAAAAAAAAAAAAAAAAAAAAAAAACCCCGATAGCTTGAACACTACTTATGATATGGATACAAACACGTCCCCAACATAATCTGTTTATTCGCCCTTGTCTGTGCCGGTGTGAGACAAGGAAACATATGAATACGTTCTATTGACACGGATTGTCTCATTTTTCCTAGGATGTGTCTTTTTTGCACATCTGACTCGTGGATTTGTTCTTAGTACAAGCATACACTGTACTAAAACGCACCTGGCACCTCGGTATCCCCCTCTCTCTGGTCCAATGGGACAACGATGCTTGCATACCATTTATAATGTAACCATATGGTAGTTTCTTGTTGGAAGATCCATCAACATGAAAGCTCAAACAAGGGAAATATACGCCTAGAACGTAACAGTTGTCAAGAAATGAAGCGGATGCATAGAACGACAAAGATGGCCGCATGTTATAATCTATCACTTCCGAATAGCATCTTACATCAGGAGGATAAGGCCCAGAACGGGTGGTAGTGGTGGTTGTCGTCGTTGTTGTTGTTTTGTCTTTTACGACCCAGAACGGGTATTAAACAGCCAAAAACGACTTTATTCTGGTAACACCATATACACTATGCACCCCATTAGGCGCGTATGATGTACATCAATCCAGAAACAAGTGTAATTACACAAAACCGCGGTGTTTTGATTCATGCCAAAGGTACACTTTATGACTATTCTTACGGATAAAGAGTAATATTGTGTCAGGTTCAAGATATTTCAGTCATTTTATAAGGAGCAAAAGATCAACATGATACATGTAGCCTCACCCATCTTTAACAACCTAATCAATACATCTACCATCTATTCTTGAAAACCACTAACTACTTCAAAACGCATAACACAACTGTCTTTCCGGAATCTAAGAAGATAGAGAGCAACAGTATTTGGATCCTTGTGTATTTTAGAAGGTACAAAGAAAGAAACCAGGAGCTAAGGTTCACTTGGAGGTCTGCTAGAAGATGGTTCCGACCCATTTCTTCGTGTAAATAATTTGTTTATATCTTCTGTAACCACATTACTCCTGCAACAAAGGTAAAGAACAAATGTGAGAAATATTAATATAGTGCATCAGGAGGAACAAAAAGCTATGCATCCTTCGTTTATTCCATGTAAAGGACATTAAGGGGCTGTTTGTTATGGGGGTTTTGAGGTGATGGAATGATATATGATTGATTAAAAAAGTAGTTTGGTTCAAACATTTAAATATGATAACCTACAAACGCATACCAAATTTCATTCTACTATATATAAGTGGGTTTTGCAATAAAAGTACATGGATTCACTGACATGGCCACGCTGCAACCCTTTTTAGCCACAAATTCGAGGCATTTTTAATTTAAATCACTTTTTTTGTCTTTCCTATTATCTATATATACTATAGCTTGCCTCTTGAACTATGTGCCGCAGTGCCGCTATAAACTAATGTTTTTCTGCTGGGTTGTTTCGTTATGCCCAGCCCAAAAAAAGCCCACAACTTATTGGTGTAATGGACTGTTAATGTTTGCATGTCTCAATATAAACTTAACCAAAACAAGCCCGTATTTGACCAGTGCATATTTAAAAAACTTGACAGTAACCAACAACAAAATTTATACCATTCAAACAGCTGCAGTTACACTTCTTACATATATATTACTACAAAACATGAAGTTCACATATCAGAAATCAAGACACATTACGAAATTTTTTTTAAAGAAAACTTGCGGCGGGCGCCATCTACTTGTTATAATTAAATACAGTAATGTTTTTATATATAATATCCATTTAAATTAATTATAATTATATATTTTCTCTCTCTTTATTTTCTATCAAACCTTTCCTGAATCCAAATCCAATTCCAAGCCCTTCTACTAACCAAAAGCACCCTAATTTGACTTTCAAGATCAGATGGACTAATAATGTCAACATCAAAGTTAGAATATAATCATTACAATTTTGGGAGTCTGGATACCTATGTTGAACTTTACCATAATAAACACTTCAAAAGGGTAACAATACTAAACTAAGGCTCCTTGATCCTTCAAGTTTAATAAAGTGACATACTCGCCTATACCATTACTAACAACATGCAAGAAGCCTTGCAACAGAAGGTCAAGACTAGAAACTAAACCACGGGAAGCACGGCATATGCTAAAAAATTAAGAGAGGTCTAACTGCTGCATTATGATGATTGCTTGAGGTTAAAAAAATTTATCAAGCCTTACCAATACAAAAACAAAATTACCTAATTATCCCTTCTTTTAACCTACTTTCAGAAATGCTTACTGTCTCACAAGATGTATCTTCTTTTTCACAAGAGTAGCATTTTTGTTCATTTTAGTCATTAAATTTTTAACATACATTTGCATTTCTCTAACACTATAACAGCTGATCTGATTTTTTCAACATAAGAGGATGACCTACAAAACACCATCTCCTACAGCATATTTTATAACAAGTGGTCATCTGATACTCACATAATCACTTTCAAAACGCACGTCCAAACACCCCTTAGCAGAAATGCATAGCAGACGTCATATATAATAATATTATTTGATATGAGATTCTACCAATTTATATAAACATCATGCCATACAAACTCACCTTCCACTAAGCTGAGGTGGACGAAGAAGACCACGTGCTGTCTCAGGAACGCTTTTTGAATGAGGCAAGTTCCCTTTAGGAATTTTCCCACGAGGATAAGAGGATGCCGATTCTTTTGAATCTCTTTTGCGTGATGCATTTTGAGCCATGGCAGCTGCAACTCGAGATGTGTGATCATAGCTTCCACTCGTACTGGATGGCAAAGTAGGTGAGTCCAGGAGAAATGATGCATCAGGTAATTTAAAGGTAGAAGGCTCTGACTGCTTTATAGGATGGTCTGACTGTGGGACTGGCAACTTTGCTGATTTCCTACAAATGAAGAAACCAATGAAGCATATGGAAAGCAAATAGCATTGTGTCACATGTCAAGATGATAAACATAAATGAAGAAACATATGATAAAACAAAAACACTTAAATCCAACTCCATAGTGATATCAGTTATCGATACTAGAGGCTTTAGAAACCTATAACACCCCCAAACTCGAAATGAACTTCATATTATTTAATTATAAAAACTACGAACTCATTTTAAGGTGTCAGGGTGTGGTGATATGGGTTCAATAATAGCTTTTAATATCTTGAGAAGCTGAAATCGATAAATGAACAAGTAAATGGGCTAAAGTTCAATTCACAAATCTATGATTTCTGCTTGGGAAGAGAGTAGAGTGTTTGGAGAGACAAACGAAAAATTGGTGAAAGAAACTTAATCCTTTGTTAATTTGTAGCAAGCAATATGAGAATTTGAGGCATGTTTTCACATAGAGGCTTTTGAAGAGATATTTTGGGAGTCGTAGATAATTTGGGGAAACTTATCCAAATGACTGAATAAATAAGAGATTGGGCAATCTATGATGGGGGTATGTATGTAAAACTCTGTGTGTAGTGTGTGATATTTCGAAGACGGTTGTAAGAACTGTGAGCAAAATGGGTGGCAAAGTAGAAATCGCAGCAAAACAGACCTGACTGCACTGCAGGGTTAGCATAGGGCTACGCTGGATTGTGTTTTTGTTTTTGAGCAATTACATATGACGAGGGAAATTCCATGCTGTCTAGGTAGACCAGCAACAAAGCACTAGCATAGCAAACCAGCAAAACATAACCAAGAAAACATTTATGAAAAACATGAATATATGTTTTACGACTGTGTACGTGTGAGATCTATTATTGGAGAAGCAACACCAGAATATCACGTCAAAGTGAGTTTTGTTCTGGTTAGGAAAACTGGTTAAATGCCAAGAGTATATTATAATGTGTAAACATATGGATTATGTGTCAGAGTGTTTCATTTTGTCTTTTACCTTGATAATGCAAAGAGAATGATGATAATAGCATAGCAATTGTTACATTGTTAGGAATACATATTTCTTATTCTTTGTAAGCGTTGTAAGGGAGCAGGGTGTCTTCCAAAGTTTTCTATGAAAACAGCTACTGTACTATATACTATTATCAGCAGTGTCTTATCTTAAGAAACTATATTTTATGTCTATTTCATGTTGCAGTATAACTACTCAAGGACAATCCATCTTTAAAGGTTGTATAATAAATCTAGCTTGGTCAAATGATGTAAAAGCGTAAGTACATATAAGACACGTTACTTAAGAATCCCTTCTCGTCTTCTTCGTTTTTTATTCTCTTAATAACACTTACGAATATTACTACATCTGAAGTTGTTTCTTAAACAAAGCTATTTACTACATCTGAAACTGGTATAACATTTACTACATCTGAAGTTATTTCTCCATACATTTGTTACCACTAAACAAAGCTAAAAACAATTTGTTAATCAGAGATAACCCTTTTCCATGTCCTTGACTCCTTGTAACTCAAATTTTTAAATATTAAATGAGTGAGCTACACTACATTGTGTTAAGTCAATTATACAAGTTATAGAATACAATAATTTCCCGAATTCTACACTGAATACACATTAAACCTGCATAGGTTTCTAATCTTATAACGAGTGTTTGATAAAAAAAATAAATAAATAAAGCAACATGTGTAACTATGTAGGTAGCACACATCTGCTTTCGTTAAGCTACCCTATTTTGCTTACATCCCCTCATATCTTATTCATTTAAATTCACAATCATCACGCCTGCTAAAATTTGAAAAGGCTATATACAAATAATGATTTTTATTTTTTTTGGTAAACATGGTTTCCTATCATTTGGCGGACTAATCCATGGGGTTTGAACCCAACGCCACACATATTCACACCAGGTAAAACCCTCCCCTCCCTTTTCAGGAGGTTGGCGTGGCCACTTCAAAGTAGTTTGCACCTAGCATGAACTGAACCCGGTAGTTAAGGTTGGCGAAAGATAACTAACAAAGATAATGCTCACAGAAACACAATGGTTTTGTGCAAATATTGTGCCCAATACATTCGAAACAACTTGAGTCTAATTATATGTTACAAATTAAGCATCTATCTATATCTACTAAACAGATAATTAGAGATAAGGAAAGTAAATAACCCTAAAAAATAAATATAATTACTGTGAAAGTGGGAATTAGGAATATGTAACTTACTCATTGGGAGGGTTAGTTTTGGGGTGGTGTTGTTGTTTAGTAATAACTGGTGCTGGTGCTTCATCGGTTTCTTCTTCATCGGATGAGGAAGCATCATAATCAACCAGCGACATCTTTTTTATTTTTCCCCTTCTTTTCGAATGTAAAGAAACTGGGTGCGTTTGGTTTGCTTCCTGGACAATCGGAATTGAATTGGTATAAGAATTTTTTAGGGTGCGTTTGGTTCTCAAAAAGGTTTGTAATCGGATTAGGATTTGATAATGGTTTGATAGAAAATAATTATAGAAAAATAAATAATACTTTAAAATATAGTTTTGTTTTTACCAACAAATATATACGGATAAAATTGTTTATATAAGTTTTAAATGTTTAATCATATGAATAATTAAATAATATGAAAGAAAACAATCTAAAACAAAATGTGTGGCGGAGATTTTGAAAGAGATATGTTGTCAAGAGAGATAACATCGTTGTCAGAAAGTCACCTATACCTATTTTTTGAGGAATGAATATATGGGTGTAGTTTGATTGACTATAATCTATACTACTAATAAAGGAAAAATAGTCAAAGTAAAAAGTTGAGTTTTCAATATTTGATCATATGAGAGAGAAAATAATGTAATTAATACTCTTATTAAAACATCTCATTACTTAAAGGTGTAATGATTTATTCACATTGTACAACCAATTAAAAATATATCTACCAAATTAAATACAACCAATTAAAACACAAACTGTGTTGACCCAGGACGCTTCAAACCCGGCAGGTTGACCCTGTTTAATTTGACCTGTTTTTTAACCAACCTAGCAAGTTGACCCGGTTTAAATCGACCCATTTTTCGACCGGAACGGTTCAACCGGTTGAACCACCCGGGTCAAACCTGGTTTCAAAACATTATGTTTAACTCCCAAATCTTCAAACTTTTACTATTTTTCGTTTATAACCTATAAACTTTTTTTTATCGATAAACCATCTGTCGCTATAAAATCCCGTTGCTATGCACGGGTACTCGTCTAGTCACTTGAACGTACCAAACAAGACTTTTAATGAAATGATTTCATTTTTTGAATCAAAAGGCATAAAACATACGGACCCTTAGTTTTGTTGTTTGGTTTGATAACAAAGTTTGTGTACCAATCTTAATAAAAAGCGAAGGGTGTGTTTGATTTGTTAATGGTATTGGCATGAGAATTGGATTTAGTATAGGTTTGATGGGAAATAGAAGAGAGAAATGTATGATTGACAAAATAAAATAAAATAAAAATAAAAAATGTTGTTTGGTAAAAGAGTTTAACTCAAAATAACTACCATGTTAGGGAAGACTTTTTTTTAACAAAAAAACACAAAAAAAAAAAAAAAAAAAAACAAACAAAAAAAAAAAAAAAAGGGATGAAGTACTACATGAAAAAGTTAAGACAAATACGAGTTAGTTAAAAAGTTATAAACAATTGTCTAACATCTTTTACAAAGTAGACTTTGTTTCTTTCCATTAATAGAAACATTAAATAGAAGATGTACTTGTCTATTAAATGTTTGACATGTCAAAAGACTCACACGCGATATCTTTATACAACTGACTATATAAAAGGACGGTTGGTAGACGTAAACATCATCTCTAACCCATCATCGCAACATTTAAGAAGAGCATTTGCTCTCAACTTGAACTCGAAATACTCTCTAATCCATCCAGAGAGTTAAAAGTTCACTTACAGAGTATAACATTTTAGTTTGTCTTGCTATGGAATAACCTATTATTAGTTCAATTAAGTGTGTATTTCGCAACACACTTTACAATTCTTTTAATTCATTTCTAATAAAAAAATTAATCATTGGAAAGTATACATTGTGTATTAAGCTACTTATTTATACAAACACTTAAACCGCATGTAATAGTTATATCATAAAGTCATAGTTTAAGGATGGGTGTTATGGTAAGTGGTGCACCACCTGGTTGTGACCACCACCATGCGTGGTACCATTGCTCCCTCCCCAGCCGCGTGCTAAAGCCACTTTGTGCATTGATTTGGTGGTGCAAATCATCGAACCGTTTGTCATCTTATTCTTTTTTTGTTGAATATATTGTATATATATTTGTATAAAGTGGATCATTAGTATGTGTTTGATTTAGTGGTGGGCTTGATTGTGTGATGAACAGTGATGTGATGCTGATGTGGCGTTTGGTGACCATTACTCGAAACTACATATATCTAGTGATATTTTAACATTAGAGCGTGTTTGCCAGTTTGAAGATTTGCTAAATTACTGAATACTTTGTCTTTTTTAACTTTGACTTTGCACATCTGGGGAGACAACTCTCGTATATTAGCCCGATACTGCTTAAGCTCTGACGAGGTTGAAAATCTAGGCTCGAATCAAGTTTCAAGTATTCTAATCGAGTCAAACACAAGAATGGAGCATAACACTTATCGACTCAGCATAACAGTTTGAATAACATTTTGAAACAGATTATTTAAACATTTACAGTTACTATTTTGTTCAGCTTAGTTTATATCATGATTGGATAGGTTAGTGTTGGCAAGTTAGAACACTTCAATACGTACATATAACCCGAACATGATCCAGTTAACAAGTTATCTAAGTGGTTTTGCGGCTCTTACATGTTAATGGGTTGATGGGTCTGATATTTTTATCCACTTTTAACCCGAACATGACTTGTTCGATTAAAGGGATTAAATGGGTCAACCAGAACGGACCAGTTTAAATTCGGAAACCATGGTTACCTAAAAAAACCTGATCCAATTGTTAGTTCAAGTTTCGAGTTATAAGTCATGCTAGAAGTTGTTACCGCTAATTTCAAGACTATCAAACATGAACAAAAGGCTGTATATAAAGATAAAGACACAGTGACCCTTTATCCATTTCTTCATTTCAAAGTTTCCAACAAGATGCACCTATGCTCCTCTACTTCATGAATGTGATCACTATAGTTTTCCAAGCACGAAAGTGTAACCTTATTAACTAAAGATCTAAGAAGAATACGAATATCCTAATGCAAGATGACCAATGATTTAACACAATCAAAACAACATATATATTACAAAAAACGCAACTTACATAGTTCATCTCAATCGTTCCTCCGAACAACCAACAAACAAGTACTACATACTCAACACTAAACTTTGGAACAACAAGGCTACTGTCCTAAAAGTGAAGGCATGTAGAAAGTATGATTTTGTGCAATTTCAATCCGATCTCGGGGGTCATTCATAGTTTCATCCCTCAAAGCCTGGAGAATAGCCTCTGTTGGAACCTCCCTGCAAAATCAACAAAACGTTGTTGGTTGTAATATGTTTAAATACAGCTTTCATTGCATTATGAGCAGGTCATTGTTAGTGGTATATGTTTTAAAGGGTTTACCTAGAAATTAGTATTTTGTGGAGGGTTTTCAAAATGGGACAAAGCTCGACTGGAGCAACGGGCTTTTTCTCTTCCGGGTGGAGAATGCTTAAATGAGATTGACCAAGTAGCTCGTAAAAAGCTTTCACTGCTGAAACTCCCTGAAATAGAACATTTGCAGTTTTCAGAAACCATAACTGAGATGCTATCAAATTCGGTTCACAAGGTTTTTTTTTATTACTTTCTAGTTATTAGAGTAGAGACTAATATTCAAACAATTTATACATCTATGTGTCAAGTCAAGCATGGTAGCTTTAGATAAACAATCCGGTTTGTTTTTGGCAAGTGTAGTACAATCAAATTGAGTGGTTAGCAGGTCAATATAAGTAAAACCAATATCATATCAATCATCAACAGCATCTGCAAATTTCGAACTCAAAACAATACTAAGAAGTAAGATTTGATGGTCCATTTTGAAGAACTAGTAGCACTGATTTTAGATTAATGAGTAGCCGAGTATCACAGTCTAAAATATTTTCAGAAAAGCATTCCATTTTTGCCTTTAATAAGGTGGTGTTTTGATTTGTATTCTGGAGCTTATTATAGCGATTCTATATGCAATTCCCAATAAAATTACCTATTTACTTTGATTCCATCTCAAAAGATTCATTATTAATCATTTTAAAATACGGAGTTTATAAATCATCAGTATGTTATCAAATGCTAAAACTTCTGATAATTTGATCTTCATACAGCGAAAGAGTATCCAAAAGGTATTTCTCATAGCCCGTTTCATTAGAATTCACTGTAAGATTCTGACTGTAACACAATCGCTTTCAAAATGCACATTCATACCGTTATTCTATCAAGAGACTGATCGGCACAGGCAAAGTGGCACATGATGAGAAAAAAGTAGCGAAGAGAAGAAAACGCACCTGAATCATACCCTTCCCCTTGATGCTATCACCCATATCAAGAGTTAGTTCTCCATTGGCCAGCTTTTGGCCATACCACGCATTACGACCTTTTAATAATGTAACATATGTGTCCGCCAATAGCGGACCTGCTAGCTTCTCTGGATTTTTCGCCAACAGATGAGTTATAAATATCATTTCAGATGTACAATGTGCAAAGTACACCGATTTGCTGGTGGCACTCTCATTCGTTAGAGATGCTACCATACCTGTGAAATCAACATTGAATAAATTAATAAAACATCAGAAAAAACTCAGTTCCTTTTAAAATGAACTCGGAAAATAGAAGAGAATTACACTAATTCCAAAACTATAAACAAGTGAATGATACATGCCCAGCTTGTTATAAAAAAAGTCCAAGGGATGAAAGATATAAAGATCATGGTCAGCCCAAAATCACTAAATAAAAGTTCAATAGGCCAGTTATCATATGTGTTCTGGATATTCAGTTTCTGATTAGTTTCATACGAGCTGCAACAAAACTGATCATCTAAGATTAAGATAAACTTACCGAATTACCCATATTTAACTTAATTTATCAAACTTACTCCCCTTTAACAAAAAGTCGTCTCCTTTTTCTCATAAAAATGCCCTTTTTTGTCATTAAATCTATGAATTTCTAAAAAGATGAAGAAAGCTCAATAGATATACGTGGAAGCTGCGTATGCAGAGACGCATGTGTAGGCATAGCCATTTTAAGTGGCAGAGATTTTTCTAAGGCCTGTCACCCGCACTAAAGATGGCAAAATGAGTGGATCAAAGCGGATTTAGGTTGATATTGGGTTCCTTTTTGGTACATGTTAGACAGTAAGGGTTGACATACAAACATTTGTTTTTTCAATTACATGTAAACACTTTATGAGTTTAATATGATCACAGAAACCATGTAATTACAATAATAATCTTGTCTTTTCAAATAAATCAATTTAGCATGCTAGAAGATTAAGACTGCACTCATAGCAACTCAAACCTAATTGACCTGTTCCCCTTTTAACTAAAATTTTTCAATAGATCCATTAGGGGGATAAACCACAACCCAAAAAGCCCCAATTATCAGCAAATTGGTTGAAATTGCCTCTCCATATCGCATATTTTTATTTATCACAATATTGCAAGTACTTCATCTCAAAAACCACACAACTCCGATTGGTGCCGTTTTATAAGTCTTCAGCGTATCAATAAACACCATATGCAACTAGTAGCCTTTAACCCAAACGGTGCCAAGTCTTTTGAACAGCTGGTTGCAAGATTTAGACTTGCTACTAACTAAGTGTTTCTTCATATACAACGTTTTCCATGTTCCCTTTATATCTTAATCATATATTTAATCAATAAAATAGCCTATATCATTGATCTCCCATCTATTACTAAATTTTCTTTCCAATTATACATGCCTGACATTTAACATGTAGATTAGCAGACAACAGACTAACTAATGAAAGAAAATAGAATACACAATTATAGATATATGAATATTTTCCTGATCAATAAATACCGGAGGTTAAATCTTACCAGCTCCAATGGCATATACGTTTTTTAACCCACCCATCACTTCATGAGTCACAAGATCGCCATTATCCCACACAATGAAGTGGGGTTGCCTTAGAAACTTGGCAAGTGGTTTCCTCCATTTCTCTGCTCCACATATTCGTGCATTAGCATATTCCTTGTTGTATATCTCTGATGCTATATTAGGTCCACCCAAATATAAAATATTCTCCATTGAAATACCAGCTGTTCAAAAGACGCATTGATATCATAACAGGGAAAATTAATTTGAGAGTTAAAGTTAATGAAACCGCAAGAGTATATCAATCAACGAGTAGCAGATATGTAATGAGTTGCAACATATGCAAGATGAAGCTATTAACATATTGTGAACAGAATATCTAAAATGACTTTGAAAAGATGATTTAAAATGAATTTAGGCCAAAATCAATGTCACGGATATCTTGTAATGGTTGCTATCTGAACCAAAAAAAACAGATGATTCATTTTTAGAACGGAAAGACTATTTGTTATAAATAGAAGTATAGAACATTCTTTCCTCAAGAAAAAACGAAGCAGCTCAGAACTCCTTATTTAATGGGGTGCGAATGTGCAGTTTGAAAGAGATTAATTTGACCCAAAGAACCATAGTCAGAAAATCAGTTGATTAAAGCTAGGGAAACAAAGGCAATTTACATCTATCTCAATCGTATAAATTTCTTACAAAAACTTACTATCTGCCTATTCAAATAATCAAATCAGAAAATCATAATCACTTCAAGTCACAATAATCGGTTTTTAAGCACACCCAAACATCCCATACTAAAATGAACACATTAGCTAAACATGAACACCAGTTTTTATTAACCACTAGATAACATCAACACACAGCTAAAAAGACAGTAAAAAATAAAATAAAATAACAGTCGAACAAGAATCTTACTTGATCTACTAATCATCTGAGTAGGAGTAATAATATGCGGTTCAGGTTCCAACTCAGCCTCAATACCTTTAGACAACGATATTATAATAGGAACACTAATCCTCTCCTTCCAATACTTACTAATCTCCTCAAACACTTCCCTCGTCTCAGTCGAAGGCAACCCATTAATAACAATATCCGCATCCCAAACCGCCTCTTGCAAATTCGTCACAACTTTCAAAGGACAAAGCGGCGTATCAATCATGTTCAAACAAAATCCATCTTTCAAAATCTCATCAGCATACAATATCCTATCACCTAGTCTAGCTTCAACATATTTCAAATACGCACACCGCCTAATCAACCTCCTTAAAACATCTTCCCTAGAGTTTATAACATCAAACAAATGCTGAGCAGTCGGTCTATCAACCGACCGCCCACCACGTCTCCAAATACGAATTTGAACCTTATCGCGAAAATGACCATAATTATCTTGTAACATGGCTGCAAATACACTACCCCAAGCACCAGCACCTACACTAACTATTCTTAATGGATCATCATCTGATTTACCTAATAGTTTTCGCAATTCATCTATTTTATCCTCTATTAATGACCCATTATTATGTGCATTGTTCATACCCTCAATTTCTGTCCCAACCATCTTTTCTTAATCTTTTTTTACAAATGAACAATCTTTCTTAACTAGAATCCAATAAATAACAAAACCCTTGATGGGTTTTTGTCAAATCTATAATGGGTTCTTGTTTAATTTATATAAACTACAAGAAAATATGGTTTTTAGCACAATCTTTTATATGGGTATTTTTTAAAACACGTTTAAAATCTAGAAGAAAGTGAACCCAGATAGGAACTGTGTAAAAATGTGAAATTTAAGTAGTAACATACAAGTCCAATGCGTGTGGGATTTAAAGACAGTTTAGGTAGTTGTTGGTCGATATGTTTGATGAATTTATTTATTAGAAAGAAGAGTGTTGTGGTTGAATTATTTATTTTTACACGTTTTCGTGATCATCAAAGGCAATTTGGCGTTGTTTCCAACGAGGTTGTCCACCGCATCAAGTTTGTGAATTTTTTATGATTTTTTCACCCGAGACTGCTGTCGCCCGCGGTCGTTTTCCTTAGATTTAATTTAGAGGAAACTGCAAAATACATCATTGTGGTTTATATATTTTGGCATCTTATATCTTTGTCAGAAACTTTTGGCAATATACATTTTCTGTTAGGCAAACATTTGCCACAATACATCCCTCGTTAACAATGAGGACTAACGGTGCAAAATTTTTCTCCGTTTTCTCTTAACGAGACTGAAAATATTACACCGTTAGCCTTCGTTAGCCAAACATTTGCACCGTTAGTCCTCTTTTTCAGTTTTTTTCCGGGTTTTACGTTTTATCCATTTTTTGTCAGTTTTTTTCCGTTTTTTGTACGTTTTATCAGCTTTTTAATCCGTTTTTTGTACGTTTTATCCATTTTTTGTCAGTTATTTTCCATTTTTTGTACGTTTTATCAGTTTTTTACGTTTTTATCCATTTTTTGTACATTTAATCCATATTTTATCAGTTTTTTTTTTACGTTTTTATCCTTTTTTATGTTTTTATTCATTTTTTGAACATTTTATCGGTTTTTTTATGTTCTAATCCGTTTTTTGTACGTTTTATCCATTTTTTGTCAGTTTTGTTTACATTTTGTCTGTTTTTTGTACGTTTTTATCCATATTTTGTACGTTTTATCCGTTTTTTGTCAGTTTTTTGTACGTTTTATGATTATTATCCGGTTTTTGTACGTTTTATCCTTTTTTTTAACGTTTTATACTTAAAAAAACAAATAAAAACTGATAAAACGTTCAAAAATGGAAAAAAAAAACTGATAAAACGTAAAAAAAAAAAAACAGATAATATTTTTTATGTTTTTATCCGTTTTTTATGTTTTTATTCATTTTTTGAACATTTTATCGGTTTTTTTTATGTTTTAATCCGTTTTTTTTGTACGTTTTATCTATTTTTTGTCAGTTTTGTTTACATTTTGTCTGTTTTTTGTACGTTTTTATCCGTATTTTGTACGTTTTATCCATTTTTTATCAGTTTTTTCTGTTTTTTGTACGTTTTATGATTTTTTCCGGTTTTTGTACGTTTTGTCCTTCTTTTGTCTGTTTTTTTTACGTTTTATACTTAAAAAAACAAATAAAAACTGATAAAATGTTCAAAAATGGAAAAAAAACTGATAAAAATTTGATAAAACGTAAGAAAACAAATAAAACATTCAAAAAATGGACAAAATGTAAACAAAATTTAGATAAAACGTACAAACAGCGGATTAAAACGTTAAAAACTGATAAAACGTACAAAAAACGGGATAAAATTGACAAAAAATGGATAAAACGTACAAAAAACGCAAAACAACTAACCAAAAATGGATAAAACGTATAAAAAATGGATTAAAACGTTAAAAACTGATAAAATGTACAAAAAACAGAGAACAACTGACAAAAAATGGATAAAACGTAAAAAAAACGGATAAAAACGTTAAAAACTGATAAAACGTACAAAAAACGGAGAAAAACTGATAAAAGGTAAAAAACGGAAAAAAACTAAAAAAGATGACTAACGGTGCAAATGTTTGGCTAACAAAGGCTAACGTTGTAATATTTTCAGTCTCGTTAAGAGATAACAGAGATAAAATTTGCACCGTTAGTCCTCATTGTTAACGAGGGATGTATTGTGGCAAACGTTTGCCTAACAGGGGATGTATATTGCCAAAAGTTTCTGACAGGGATGTAAAATGTCAAAATGTGTAAACCACAGGGATGTATTTTGCAGTTTCCTCTTTAATTTAACTTATTTAGGGAGTGTTATGTAATCGTATGTTGACGGTGGGGACCTTTTTGCAATTTTTCTTAGACTGCCTTTGCAACGCAAGTAAACCGAAAGGACTATTTTTGCTTTTTTCTCTCACATTTTTGACTGTTGATTGAGTAGTAATTTACTCCTGTAAATTGTTTATATTTAAAATTTTGATTATGAAAAAAAAACTTATTTAGCGATGGCCAGTTCGAATGATTGAACCGAAAACTAGAAGACAAACAGATTTGATGTCATGTCTGGTTTCAAGAACTATGATCTTATCATCTTATATTTTTAATCATTCTTTTCAGCTAAGTGATAAGCAAACACTTTTAACATAACTTTTTAAACTAAATGTTTTTATGTATTAATACAATTGGGTTAATTCAAACACTGTTTACATAAGGTACGTACGCGGGGGGGGGGGGGGGGGGGGGGGGGATGGTCGTATGTTTAGTTTCCCACATTCAGTAAGGACCCAAGATATGACCAGAGTTAAGAGATGGGTTAACCCTCATACGACTAGTGTGTGTGTCAAGTGGTTCATTCTGTGGGAATGAACCGATATTTATAGAGATAAATTTAGGGTTTCGTGCCGCCCTTAAATGTTATCTAGAGGAAAGTCCACGTGGTGGATATCCAAGAAAGGAGACAAGAATGACACATGGAGCATATTCTTGGCTCTATCATATGCATGTAATGTTTGGTTTCCCACGTTCAGTAAGGACCCCAAGATATGACCGGGGTTAAGATATGGGTTAACCCTTACATGCGACTAGTGTGTGTCAAGTGGTGTATGAAGATAGAATTCACTCAGTGCATTCTGTAGGAATAAACCGATATTTATAGAGATAAATTTAGGGTTTCATGCCACCCTTAAATGTTATCTAGACGGTTGGAGAGTTATGTTAGAGGAAGACTGAGCTTCCCAATCTTGACATTCAAGAGACCAGCATGATGGTATTGTTTGTGAATAGTTGATTTGGATATATTTAGAGTAAATTGCAAAAATGTTCTTGTGGTTTGTCAAAATTACAGAAATCGTCCCTGGCCTTTCATAAGTGTAGCTGGCGTCCCTGTTACGAAACCTTTTGATCGTTTTGGTCCCTGATTTTAACCGGCGTTAAGTGGATTCCGTTAGTAGTTACACATTTGCCCTTTTTGGCCAACGATCGTTGCAACGTTCATCCTTTAAACTAACGACTGTTAATAATTTAAATTTTTTTGGTTTATTTTAAGTTTTTCAATTTTTATATACATTTTTTTATTAAAAACAGAGTTAATTGCATTTTTGGTCCCTGTGGTATGGCCAAATTGCAGATTTGATCCATAAAACTTTGAAAGTGCACTGAACATCCCCATTTTGAAGTTTCTGTTGCATGTTTGGTCTTCCGGGCCCAGACGACGTTAAAATTTTAGGGAACAAATTTGTAATTTGGCCACACCACAGGGACCAAATTTGCAATTTGGTCATATCACAGGGACCGAAAATGCAATAGAAACTTCAAAATGGGGATGTACAATGCACTTTTAAAGTTTTAGGGACCAAATCTGCAATTTTGCCATACCTCAGGGACCAAAAATGCAATTAACTCTTAAAAACAACATTTTCATATATGTTTTTATACGCTTTTATATGTGTTTTTATACGTTTTTATATACTTTTTATATATTATATACGTATTTATAAAAACATATACGTTTTATATACGATTTTATTTATACGTTTTTTTTATACTTTTTATATATTATATACATATACGTTTTTATACATTTTTTTATAAAAACATATATGTTTTTATATACGTATATAATAACGTATATGTTTTAATAAATGTGTATATAATAAGTATATAAAAATGTGTACAAAAACATATATAATAACATATATGTTTTTATAAATACGTATATAATATATAAAAAATATAAAAAATAAAAAAAATGTACACACAAACGTATATAAAAGTGTATGCAAAAACGTGCATAAAAACATATAAAAAGTATATAAAAATGTTTATAAAAATGCATATAACAACATATATATTTTTATAAATACGTATATAATATATAAAAAGTATAAAAAACATAGATAAAAATATATACACAAACGTAGACACTAACATATATAAAAGCGTATGCAAAAACGTACATAAAAAATGTATAAAAAGTATATAAAAATGTGTAAAAAACGTATATATATAATAACATATATGTTTTTATAAATACGTATATTATATATAAAAAGCATAAAAAACGTATATACAAATCACAAACATATATAAAAGCGTATGCAAAAAAGTGCATAAAAACGTATAAAAATATACAAAAATGTGTTAAATACGTATATATTAAGATATATGTTTTTATAAATACGTATATAATATATAAAAAGTATAAAAAATGTATATAAAAACGTGTATATAAAAACATATATAAAAGCATATGAAAACATATACGAAAACGTATATATTTTTTTATAAAAAATGTATATCAAAATTGAAAAACTTAAAATAAACAAAAAAAAAATTTTAATTATTAATGGTCGTCAGTTTAAAGGATGAACGTTGCAACGGTCATTGGCCAAAAAGGGCTAACGTGTAACTACTAACGGAATCAACTTAACGCCGGTTAAAACCAGGGACGAAAATGATCAAAAGGTTTCGTGACAGGGACGCCGCCTGCACTTATGGAAGACCAGGGACGATTTCTACAATTTTGACAAACCACATGGACTTTGTAAACTATGGCTTATTTGTATAACTATGGCTTGTGCACACATATCAATGTATAACCCGTACCTTGTAAAGTAAGGACCTTGAGGTACGCTTCAGTGGCTCAATCCTAATACAAGGAGCAAAAGTTTCGTACTTTTGAGTAGAATTAATCAAAAATTTTAAAGTTTTTCATAATTCTGCTCAAAAGAACAAGTATTCTCACTCGTAATCAAAACCTCAAAAAGTTATTTTACTTATTGAGGGGGAGTATTTGAAACTATCTTTGTTCGAAATGAAAAGTTCTTATGGAATTCTTCCCGCAAACCACAAAAAGCATATTTTAATCAAAATCAATTGTCAAAAACAACATGAACGTGCTATTTTTTAAGGGGAGAATAAAAGTGATTAAAATATGACTGTGTAAGAAAAAGTATGATATCTCGCATAAGCTTGACTCAAAATTAACCAACGAATTGATAAAATATAAAAATTTCAGTAATTGAAAGGACTTGCTCCGGGACGGGTAATAATTTCAAGCTGGTCTAACCAATGATGTAACCGTGTCTCGCGAAGGACAAGTATGAGTAAAGTGTACTGTTTCAAGAGATTCTCTTTGAATGTGACCAGGACGGGTAATAATTTCAAGCTGGCCTAGCCAGTGATGTAAGCGTGTCTCGAATCGGGCATGTTTACTGAGATTCAATCAATTCAAAAGTGCAAACCCCACCTAACATGTGTAAATTTCTACTTCAAATGAAGTTTCTAAACCACAAACACTTTGAGAGAATTTTCAAATAAATTGTTTATGGCAACATAGGATAGTTATGGAGTTATAAGGTGACTAACTATAGGAAAATACGTCATATGATCCGCTAGAGCCGGAGGGATCTACCCAGGGACAACACCAATAGTTTAGTATTAGAAGTCCTTAGGTATGATATGAAAAAAGGAGAAAATAATTAAAGGAGAAAGAAGGGGTTGAAGAATTAAAAATAAAAAGTTATGAAAATGGTTGAAAAGAAATTGCCCTCCAAATGTTCAACCTTAGGGCAGAAACCGGGTTCAATTCATATGCTAATGGTCGTTACTAAGGTGACACCGGTATTGAAGACAAAGACGTCATGGACCCAGTGACGCACTGCACTAAACCTTCTAAGCCACTCAAGTTCTCTCAAAAGGGCTTGTTTCATTCTCACGGGGAACCCTGCATAATCTATCGACCACTCATTACGAGCCATGTTGTAAAAGCCCATTTAAGCTTGTAAATCCCACGACTAGAAAGAAAGGGGGAAATGGGTGATGCCCTAATCCTTCCCTATAAATACTAGACTCATGTATCCTTTAATATTGTTGGTAATACTGATATCCTTGCTAAACCTTTGTCTCTCTACATAACATATCATATTATCATCCATCTCTACATCTCTCTCTCTCTCATTTCTACATTACATATACTTGTGTAATCACAATATGGTGACCTAACAAATATCCACGAATATTCGTACACCACCTTTAGATGCGGTGTAACTTCAGAATCCAATGCGGCGCATGTTCTTCTATGTCTTGGATAACTTTGGTGAAATCTTGAGACCGATACGCTGTAAGTCAGGAAAGTAATACGGCGTATCTAGAGTAGATAAGTCAGATTTTCTTCGTTGACCAAGGTTTCATATGCGGCGCATGAGATAAATACATGCGGTAAATTCTTCAAAGTCAGACAATGGTCTTCGAATTCGTCTAAGTATGGTTGTACGACGTATCTGTCTAGAATGATATGGCGTATCTTCCTTCAGTTTAGTAGACTTTTCCAACTTGATCTATTTTGCTCCATTTTACGTCCAAAATAACTAACTTTCACTAAACGCTTGTTTATAACTGAGAATTTCAAAAGTAAACGATTAAGGACCAATTTTCATATATAATAATATAAACCAAGTCAAATACATAGGATACATGATGGCAATAATATGTACTTATTTGATGTCATCAAGTTTCCAGCTTTGCATATGTTTTCCGAAAATAGTGTAAGGACTTCCTAAAATACTTTAAGTTTTCACTTTTCACTTTTCATTTTGCAGGTTTTTCCATTATATGTAGTATAGATAAAATAAAATATGTACTAGTGGTGCAACTAATCTGTGAGGGAAAATTTTTGCTGGCGTCGTGCACAGAACTGACATGATAACAACATTAGTGGCAAACTAAAAACGTGAATTCAGATATAAGAACAGATCCAGGGCCGGAAACGTAGTCACCAAATAAACACTTTTCAATGAAGCGAACAGATGGTTTAACATTTATGTGAAAAAAAATGTGAGACGTATTGTTCGTAAGCGAAGGTAAGATACGTGGTTCATGAGCTCTGGAACTTTAAAGAAAATCGAAAAGCTATGTTGAAAAATCTTAAGCGCAAAAGATGATAAGGTTTGTATGTTGCCTTTTTAAACTTAATTTATACAATTACACAACCTCCTTAGATTAAAAAAATCTTATTGTAAAAACACCAGCTTCTAAAACACTTGTGGGTTAACAAATCACAGTCTGCAAATTAAGTTTCTTTTTTCATTATGAGGCTCAGATAGGTAAACAATCGAAAAAGAGGACAAATGCGCCATAGCTGCAAACTTAGTAAGTCTGCCACACTATGATGCAACAGATAATCTCACCTTTGTTCGAATCCATTCATAAGCATTCCAACTCTATCATCACAACCTCTTATATTCTTGTTCTTTTCCTTCACGCTCAATAAACTACTTAAAAGTGAATAGACAGTTCAACATTTGTGTGAAAAAGAATACGCAACCTATAAAAACCGGGCCGAAAACAATATTTCTCATGGCCTAAATTACTTAATGACATCTAATGGACCAATTACCAAACGACATGGCAAAAACCATAAAATGACATGCTATTCAAGAAAACAACGTCGTTTTAGATTTTTTTTCCCTCCCTAAACTACGTCATTCAAACGCTTAGTAGAAGTTTGGTATTTTTAGTATGAAAATAATATTCTTCATTTTTGAGCCTATATCTGCAATGGCTGCAAACTTAGTAAGGTTGCCCTGCCACGTTGCAAATAATCCCATATTTGCTAGAATCTAGCGGGAAGTATTCAAACTGTATCATCATAGCTTCTTACATACTCATTAATAATGTTAAACATTAATAGTAGAATATAAAGGTTCTGCCATGGCTTATGGCGTCATAAACTGTTTTAAAACACAGTAAGATAAGCCAAGTTGGTACTGTTCATTAACGATAAACAAATGTTGTAAGACTTAAAACACTATTCTGAAAATTAGCTGAAAATTTTTATAATCCGATAACAATGAAGCACTAACCTGTAAATTGAACGTCAACTAACTCCAAATGTAAGTTTTTTTTATCACAACTTTTGATTATGTGACGCCGGGTAGCAATTCAGCAGACACAGTTCTAGTAAGATATGCGATTATTGCGCATGAAGGTTAATGAAAGACTTGGGCTTCCTATTAAATAAAGAAGGAAAAAATGGCCTAAAAACGGCACCATTTACCCTTAAACAACATGGTTTACAGCGTCATAAACTGTTTGAAAACACTGTAAGATAAGCCAAGTTGGTACCGTTCATTTGCCCAAAAAAAAAACAAAAAAAATAAAAAAAAACAAAAACAAAAAACCCACCACCGCCAAGATATTAGTAAAAAAGAGAAGCTCGAATATGTAAGAATGTATCGGAAGAAAGAGGAAAAAAACGCCAATGGCTGCATTAATATAATGCCTCGTCAAGATATGGTTATTCTCAAACTTTCATAGATTTTACTCAAACATCATATAATAGCCCTGTTCTTTTGGTTGTGTTTGGTTATTGTCGTTAGCTGAAGAAAAACAGCAACCAAACCCACCAGTTTGACAACAAAACATCCTTAAATATATCAATGAAGAAAGCTACTTCAACTTTAAACCCACCAAACCATATCCATGATTGGTAAAAAAAATAAAAAATATATAATAAAAAAAGGAACGCACTAACTGTAACACCCGGTACTTTTCCTAAAACTATTTTTAGCCAAATATTTTATTTTACGTACCTGAAATATTTTAAACTTTTATTGCATGTTATTTGGGTTTGAGAAACGTGAGATATATGTGGAAACGAGAACTTTATTCCTTGATTGACCCATCACAACCTAGGAAACTCGAATCGTATTGCATTTGCCAAATTTATTGAATTATATTGAGTTTGAGAAAAACTCTGAAGTTTATATTTGATTATATTAAAAAAATGATTTCGTGAACAATGGCGCAAGTTTCGTGATTTTTCGAGTCCATTTGCTATGTCGTTTGAGCCCCGAACCGTTTTTATGAGAAGTTTAGCTACATTGGCAGATTTAGTCCCTCCACCCCTATGTTTTAATTTCCACCCTCACTATACCATTTTACACTTTCTACCCTCCACTAATATTATATATATTATTTAATTATTTATTTATCTCATTTCTCACAAATAAAACACACACTCTACACCTAATTCTCTCCCCCTCCCTCTCTCTAAAATCCGGTCGCCGCCCCCTTCTTCCGGTCATCTTATCTGGCGAGAATCCGGTCATCGGAAAATATTTCGGCCAAAAATCAAACCTTAACTCATTTTGTAGATCGGGATGTCCCGGTTCTCCTAGTACCACCCACGCGCCGCCAAACCACCTCGAAACCCCTCCACCACCTCACATTGCCACTGCCACCATCACGCACCACCTCCCCTTCTGCTTTTCTTGTTAACCGAGCACCACACACACCCATTTTTATTGTTTTCTTTTGATAAAAATGATTTTTAACAAAACCCTAATTTTATATTTGTTAAAGGGAAAATGGCAGGAAAATGCATCATACTTGCCACTTTTTGTTATTGTATGCAGCGTCATTTATTTTTAAATTTGGCACTAACCTTTTTGAATCGTGTCATTGTGTGTACCCACATTTTTAAATCGTGTTATTGTGTGTACTTTGTGACCATTTTACCCTTACTTTTTTCAAATTTTTTAGGGGTAAAATGGTCATTTCACGACTGAAAAAGTCGCAAAGTACATACAATGACACGATTTTAAAAGGTTAGTGCCAAATTCAAAAAAAAATGACGCTACATACAATGACAAAAAATGACAAGTATGATGCCTTTTCTTGCCATTTTCTCTTTGTTAAAATCCGATTATATATTGAGTTTAGTGGTAAAAATGGTTTTAAAAATATTGTTTGAAGCTCGTGTGGACCCCCTATCCGCGACAGTTGACCGGTCAAAGCATCGAGTCAACTCGGTTGACTCGGTGGTTGACAGATTTATTTATGTTTTTGTGATTGTTTTGATGTGATGAAGTTGTGGATGGATTTGGATTTGATTTAGAGCTGTTTGGCTTGTTTGTTGGTTCTCGACCGACGGTGAGACCCACGGGGTCGAGCCGTTTGGCTTGTTTGTCTCGGCCAAATTGTGTGACCCATGGGATCGAGCCATGACTCGCTAGGAGTCGTGGCGAGAGATGTTATTGATGTAGTTGACGAGTTTTTGTCAATTTGTTTTGGATTCGGATGTGTTTGGATGAGGATTGGATTTAGATTAGGTGTTATGTTGTATTTGTGATTGATTTGGTTAGCCGAGAGCCCCACGGCTTGCGTTAAGTCGAGCCGTGACTTGTCTCGAGTCACGACGAAGTTTATTTAATTATTTTTGTTGTGTTTGTTTGGTTTTGGTTTAGATACAGTTTCGGCGATATTATTTTGACATGGGATAACTTAAACGAATAATATAAACTTGACTAATAATTATGTAACAATAAAAATGAAGGTTTAAAATATAGTTAAGGGATTTGTTGCAACACTTGGACTTGGTTCCAGATTATTATTGTGACGATTACTATGGTTGGACTTGAATTGGACGTATTGGATTTACGTCGTTGGTTATTTGGATGTTATGGACCTTTTGGTACTTGAGACGGAAGGATATGTTGCACTTTGACTAATTTAACATATCTGGACCCGAACAAATACAAAATGGTCGATAAAACTAAACAACTAATGGATACGCGAATAATATATCCAATTGTATTATATAATAACATGTGACGTTTAGCGACAAATAGGATAATTAAGAGTCGTTGACTCGGGAAAACGTTGTATAAACGGGCAGGTCATGCCAACATTTCGTAAAATCTTTTGTAAATTCTAAGCGTTTAAGTTTGATAAATAACTAAAAACCTTTTCAACTTATATTGTTTTTGATGTTATATATTGGGAAAACGGGGAAAAGCCGAAACCATTTATCAATGTGTTTGTTGTTTGTTCGAGTGTTTGTTCATTTCTTTTGACATCTTTCCTCGAGATAATCTTTCGTCTATTTTCGTCTTTCTTGAGTTATCGTTCATTTCGCCGACTTATTTCACTTTCTATCTTTCTTGTCGCCCACTCGAGACTTTTAAAAATCTATTTTCTTCCAAATGTTATTGGAATTAAAACATTTTATTCAAGTATTGATTATTGAGATATTCGAGTATTATTTCTGAGTTATGCCATTTAAATTGATTAGTTTGTGCTGAGGTTCGTTCGCTATGATGCATTATTTTTGGTTGATTATTATATTTCGTTTCCTGCTGCTGTTAAGGTGTGATTCATAGTCCCACTTTTAATCTTTTTAATTGTTTATAAACCCATGGGGTGAGATACATGTTTTTAAATGTTTTCTGAGCACAAGTGTTTTTGGTATGCTTTTCCTGATTGGTATGCTTTTCCTGACGATGTGCTAAGTAGCTTATCTTGCCATGCAAGACCCTCAGATCATGAAGCATTAATCACTTGCTAGTGAGCGAGAATATAGGGATATAGGCCTATAGGAATTGACCCTCCCATTCCTTTTGCTGGATAGGCAATTTGTGGTGTACCATATTTGATTTTGCTGGGTATATTGCAAGTACCTGGCCTTGAGGGCATTTGTTATAATATATGAAATTCCACGGTTATTGTCGACTTATGATGGTTGGTTAACGTTTTGTGTGTCATGAGCTTAGCATCATCAACAATATTATATGCACAGGGATGTCTCTCTGTTACCCTTGATTACCCGGGTACTAGCATATGTTGCTTATATCACCTGATTAAAATCTTGTGCTCAACTTTATTTATTAAACATATGGATTGCACTAAACCTTTGTGTTGACTTTTAAGCATGTATTTCAAGTACTACTAATAATTAGCTTTTGAAGCATAATGTTTGGGCACGATGGAGTGGCTAGGACTACAGGAGGCTATTTGGGAGTGGCAGCTTATCTATCTTTACTGTCTTTCTTCCATATCATTCGTAAAACCTTTTTGTGTGTCTTTTGATTTTCCGCTACAAAACTTTGTTATTTTTGCTGCAAAACTTTGTTATTTCCGCTGCAAAACTTTGTGATTTCCACTGCACTTTGATAAAAAGTCTTTGAACTCTATGGTTTGTGAACTCGAATGATATGTTTAAACATTTATAAACGTCCTGAGTTGTGGTCGTTAGCTATAAATGTGTCTGGTTTCCCTTTGCGTAATACCCCCAGCTGTGTTAACTGCCATATTTGAGTTGAGGGTGCTACAAAATGGTATCAGAGCCATCGTTTATAGAGAACGAGCTCGCACTTGACTATAAACTTTTTCCTGGAGTCAAAAATATTTTCGATAGATACCCGTCAGCCCTCCGTGCCACTTCGCGCTCTCGGTAATTATTCAAGCTTTATATATGCATGTTTTGATATTATGATTGGTTTGGATTTTTCCACTATTATACCTTTGCATATAAAATGGTTTTCCGCAAAAATTTGGCTAGTATTTTTATGGTTGTTCTCTAATACTCTTGTAGAGTATAATGCATACCCTTGTTCCCACTGGTCAGGTTCCAGTCCCACTCCCTGTAGGAGATGAGATTGAGGTTGATGATGATGTTGATTTGGATGATGAGGTAGATGTAGGAGACGATGCTGGTATTGATGATGTTGATGCTGATGATGATGATGAGAAGGAGGAATTTATGGAGGAGGATCAGGATGTTCCCCCCATGTTTCCTTCGCCTGCTATATCTGACATTACGTACGAGTCCGATACGTCTGAGGCTTTGGATCATGCTATGATTATCGAGGTGACATCGACAAAGGTCGTGCCTACTGAGTTAGCATCTACTTATGAAGTTGGAGAGTCGTCAGCAGTTCAGCGTGTTACACCTTCAGTGCTTAGAGCCGAGCAGTGACGGGGCTTGAACCAAATATTCGGGGGGAGGGGGGGGGGGGGCGTCTTCATTGTGACATAGATGTAGTTTTCGTAAAACATCTATGGCCCCACCCTGTACTTGTAATACCCGGTACTTGTAATATTCGGGAGGGGGGGGGGGGGGGGCGTCTTCATTGTCACATAGATGTAGTTTTTGTAGTTTTCGTAACACAAAATTTGGGGGGGGGGGCATGGCCCCACCCTGCCCTTATAATCCTCCGTCTATGGAGCCGAGTTGAGCCGATTGAGGCAGGATATGACCTGGTGTCAGGGTCGCTACATGTCGATGTCCAGGAGTACATGTTATTGACCATCTGAGATGGTAGAGTTGGTAAAGGAGAAGAAGGAAGGAATGTTGAGTCTGTGGAGGAGAAGAATGTTGAGTTTCAGGGACGTTTGGATTCATTGGATAGGAGGATGATAGAGGTTGGGAGGATGGCAAGGCAGTTGTCTCAGAGAGAGTTGTATGTAGGTGATGACAGTCGACACTATGGTAGTAGTATCCGTGAGTTGTGGAGTGAGTTGCATGAGATGCAGAGATAGGCACTATGCTAATAGGATGGCCCACTTTAGGTTTGATGATAGTGTTGATGTGATGGCTAAGTATGGTGGACCGTCAGCGAACGAGAACAGAAACTAGATCATTGTAGTAGTTTGGTGTCATGATAGTAGTTTGCCTTGTACGTACTAAACTGATAGTGTCAGTTAATAGATTTTATCGGAAACTTGTACTCGTTTTGCATATCTTGTAAGACTTATGTCAAGTATTAAATCTATGATGTATTTGGTAATGTACTGTTATTAATATTGAATGTATGCTATATGATGATGTTCTTGTGATGTTATTGTCTTGTGATGTGATTCTGTTATGATTGATAAAATACTTACATATTTTACATTGTATTGGTTGATAGAATTATGGCACCTAGGACTATGACTCAGGCTATGATCCAGCAGATGATTAATGAAGGAATTGCAGCAGCACTTGCCGGCCAAGCAGGTGTTGGTCCCTAGAATGTTGGTCAAGCAGGAGTTCAGGCTGTTAACCATTACTGCACTTATAAGAATTTCATGGACTGTAAGCCCACTAGCTTTAAGGGAACTGAAGGAGCTGTTGGTTTAACTCAGTGGTTTGAGAAGATGGAGTCAGTGTTTCAAAGGAGTAATTGCATTGAGGATTGTAAGGTGAAGTATGAGACATGTACATTGATGGAACATGCTTTTGTCTTGGTGGAATGCTTATGCTCAAGAGAAAGGGATGGAGAATGCTTTTAGTACCTCATGGGATGATTTCAAGAAGAAAATGGTTAAGAAGTATTGTTCTCGAAGCGACTTGAGGATGTTGGATACTGAGTACTATTTGGCAGTGAAAGGTTATGACCTTGCTAATTATGTGCGACGTTTCCAAGAGTTGAAAGTGTTTTGTGCTCACATGGTGCTAGATAATGAGAAGTTACTAGAGAAGTTTATTGGTGGATTACCTGCAAGTATCCAAGGACATGTGACGTTGTACAATGCAGAGACTTTGGATGATACTATTAGCATGGCTGAACGCCTTATGGATCAAGTGGTTAAGCATGGTGCTGTGGTTCAGAAGAGTAATCACTTTGATAACAAGAGGAAATGGGAGGACAACAAGAGGAACAACAACTACAACAACTTCAACAATTGCTACAACAACAGTCAGTATCGTAACAACAATCACCACCACCAACAGAATAGGAGGCAGGAAATAGTTAAAGCTTTTGTGGCCGCACCAGCACAAGTGGGAGTGAATGCTGGGCAGAAGCCCCGTTGTGACAAGTGTCAGCAACATCATATTCGGCCGTGTACGGTGAAGTGTTTGAAGTGTCAGAAGATTGGTCATGTTGCTAGGAACTATAGAAGCATAGTTGTGGCAACAGGAGCGAATGCACAGCCCGTAGTGACTTGTTATGGATGTGGAGAGTGTGGACACTATAGGAGTCATTGCCTGAAGAATGCTAGACAAGGAAATGGAGGTGCTCGTGGAAGAGAGTATGTCATGGGAAATGGAGAGCCGCACCAAGATCTGAATGTTGTCACTGGTACGTTTCTTCTCAACAACCTTCGTGTTAGAGTCTTGTTTGATTCGGGTGCCGATATGAGTTTTGTATCTTCTAAGATTTCATCGTTACTTCGGCTTACCCCAACCCCTTTAGATGTCAGCTATAGCATTAAGCTAGCTAATGGTGACCTAGTTGACACCCGTACTGTGATTCGTGGCTGTACCCTTAACCTTTTAGACCACCCGTTTAGTATCGATTTGATGCCAATTGAACTCGGAAGTTTCGGCGTAGTAGTTGGGATGGACTTTTTATCCAAGAATCAAGTGAGCATTGTTTGTGTAGAGCGAGTTGTTCATATCCTTCTCAATGGTTTTTACCCTTTGAAACCTCTTATGTTCAATTGAAATAAGTACTCTTTCAATTCAATCAATATGTCTATGTGTTGTTTGAATATATCTTACACTTATCTTCAATTTAACATGCTTGGCCAGATCTCTTGTGTGTTTGCTTAGATGTAGTGAAAGCTAGATGTTAATTATGGGTTGATTGTTTGTTTATAGTTGTTACGGATGATTGTATTCGATGTTAGGCTTAAGAAAACTGGCAGACTTCCATTGGTAACATGCCTGAACGTCTTAAGAAACATGATCAGAGGTGTACTATGATTTTTGGTTGTATTTAATGCGTAGGAGAATTCTAATGATCCCATGTTAGGAGCTTCTAACGGTTTGACATAGGAGTGAAGTAGGATCCTATAGAGTTAGGGAATATTGTACACGGCCCTACGACTAGTATTAAGGAATACGACCCGTCATCCGTGCAATTGTAACAAATTATTAACCTGTAAAAGATATCTAGGGAGTAATGAAATCTAAGTAAACACAACATTCCCTATTATTGTTTACACCACATTAGTAATTAGCTTTCATTTCATTTTTGTTATTTTATTTTGATTGCATCTTAGTTAAATTGGGTTAGTTGGCTAGAAACTAATTCCGCCCACTCTTCCAAAAACCTGAGATTTTAATTGCTTTTATAAAATATAAAAAATACAAAAAGAATCATCCCTCACCTCTAGACCTAATTTTTAGGCTTTCTAATCCTAGCGACACTATTCCTGAGTTGAACGATCAATCCCCCAGTACTTGTCACTATACTATACTACAACGATCAGGTACACTGCCTGGTGGGGGTTGTAAGCTTCTCGAGATCCCTTGAGAGGTTAAGCCTGGTGCGATTCCCACGTATCAAGTTTTTGGTGCCGCAGCCCAGGGAATAGTTATTGTCTAGGTTAGGATTTCTTTTTATTAGGTCTACTTGCTAGATTCCATTCTAGCAAGATTTTATTTTTATTTCTAGGTTTTCTTTAGTCTATCTTACTTCTTCGTGTCTTTGTTCGTAATCTTTACCATCCGACATCATGGAAGGTGGTAACATCTTTGAACCCATCAACCCACCACAACAAAACCACCCACAAAACCCACCACTAGCAAACCAACCTCTTAGGCCCCGAACCTTAGGAGAGTATTCCCGTCCTAGCCACCAAGGCTATCGAAACACTATTGAGCTCACTCAAGGAGCTAATGTGTCCCCCTTGCGATCCGACACCATCCAGTTGGTGCAAAGTGGATATGCATTCCATGGACTTCGTTCCGAAGATCCTAATCAACATCTCAAGGACTTCCTTAAAATCGTAGATTCTATAGACCTTGATGTTACAACTAGAGAGTCGACCCGATTACGCCTATTCCAATTCTCTCTACATGATCAAGCTAGTCAATGACTTGAACGTTTACCCGCGGGATCCATCACCTCATGGGATGATCTCACCACTCGTTTCCTTGCTCAATTTTTCCCACCGGGGAGAACTACTAAGCTTAGAAATGATATCTTGATGTTCCAACAATGTCAAGGTGAAACTCTATATGAAGCATGGACTCATTTCAAGGACTTACTCCAAAAAGTCCCTCATCATGGCATAGATCTTTGGCTCCAAGTCCAAATCTTCTATGACCATATCGGTCTCTCCACAAGGCGAACCATTGACCAATCGGCCGGTGGCAAGCTACGCGATCTAAGTGCGGAAGAATCATGAGAACTCATAGAAGACCTTGCTCTCTATGACAACGAAAGTTGGAATGATCCCTGTGATTTGAACTAAACGGTCAAGGCAATATCTTTGCCTTCGAAAAATTCTAGCACTCCCGACCGTAGGATCATGGAACTTGAAGACCAAGTCAAGTTTCTCATGAAATCTTACGATGCTCCTAAGCCTTCAAGCCATGTGAACAAAATCACTTCTTCATGTGAATTATGTAGTGGTCCCCATGACACTCGTGATTGCGTGGAACTCCCCGGACAAGCTTTTGCGGACTACGTATCCTCGCGTACCGACGAAGCGGGAGAAAAGTGGTACACTTTCAAACCCGAGCCAAACCCTTACGGTGATTCCTACAACCCTTCTTGGAAAAATCACCCGAACCTTAGGTGGAAACAAAACCAAAATAATTCTTCCAATCCACCTAATCGTTACCAACCAAGCGGTCCACCCTCTAACCGTACTTTCAACAACAATCCTTCTAATAACTATGGTAGTACCAATAATCTTAAAGGATTGATGTCCAAGTTTATGGCATCTAAGAAGCTCGCATAGCTAAGTTTGAAACTAAATTCAATCAACAACAAACGAAGATGACCAATAAGAATGACAACTTGTTGAAAGCCCTCAACAACCAAGCGCTAACTACACCTAGAAAGGACACTAGGGACACTAATAGCGGAATCCAAATTAAGGACCCCTCGTCATCCAAACTGTAACACCCCCAAATTTGGGATACGCAGCGGAATTAAAGCTGGGTGTTACTTGATGGCACAACAGTTATAATAATAGGAAAACAATCTCTAATCGAGTTGTTTTAAAAATTTTATTATTCAAATATCAAAGTTTACAAAATGAGATCCCAGTAGTTTACAATTTATCCAATAATTTATCAAAGAATAATAAAATCTTAGCCTTCCTTCCGTATCCATGCCCTTCCATGCCATCCTTGCTTGTTATGGACCTGAGATAAACATGCTAAAAAGTCAACTCAACGGTTGAGTGAATTCACAGCGTTTATAAATAAGTAATAGTTGAACACAAGTTAAATAAATATAAAACGTAGTGTATTGCAACACAACGTATTGCCCTAAGCCTCATGAACTCAAACCTTAACAGTTTGGACATTATAGTAATGAGCTATAACGTAATAGTGCCCTCGAGTAGGAAGCTTGCCAACTTCCTAGTAGTTCTCAAATAAAGTGCATTTGGCCACTTATCCAGCGACACAAATGGGGCGTCAACTGCCAATAGATCTATTCACTATATTCGCGTTCACTCGCAAGTGATTAATGGTTCATGATATGAAGGACTTTTAATGGCAAAACGTTTAACTTAGGCAATACCATATCAGGATAGCATACAGAAAATACTTGTGTTCGGTTTAGTAGCATGTATCTCCCCACAAGTTTGAAAAACAGTATAAAATAGTGGGACTATGAACTCACCTGGGCAGTCTGGATGGAAAACAAAGTTAAATGAAGTTGATAAACGTCTCCGGCTTGAAACCTGGGTTATTATGTCAAGTTCTCAGTATTCGTTTCTGATTATATAAGTTTTTCAATGTTTGTTCCATTTTGGTTTAATGGTTAAATATTTTATCGAGCCAATATGTAGTTTCAAAAGTATTATTTTATTATATTTTCTTATCTGTAAGATTTGGTTCCGTCCGTTCGCTAAATAGATACTTCGTTTATTAGTTACGGTATAAAACTTATATTTAAGTTTTAAATAAAACTTAATAATAATAATAATAATAATAATAATAATAATAATAATAATAATAATAATAATAATAATAATAATATCAATAATAATAATTATAATAATATTAAATATTAATTAGGGTTTATATATTTTCATTTTTGACCTTCAAGTTTCTAAAGTTGGCAACTTTTACCCTTTAACTTTTATAAATATGACAACTTTTACCCCTGAACTTTGGTCAAATGACACTTTCTACCCTTAAGTTTCAAAATTGACACTTTTTACCCTTGAGAAACTCCCCGATCGCAAAACAAGTCCAACCATATAAATCTTATAGAGTTTTGGCAAAAGCAACCCTTGTGTTTAACCCCCGATCGCACCCAACATCCTTTTTATTCAAAAACAGTTTATATCTCTCGTTTTACTTCGAAACTTTTTACGAATCCTTTTCTAAAACATTTATAAGAGTTTTAAGAGTATTTTTATAAAATCTCATGGCATGATTTGATCCCACGACTTCACAATAAATCACAGAAGTCGCGACTTTAAGTTTACTCGTCACAGAAAAATTACCAACTTTGAATGCCTCGTTCTCCCTCGTTTCTCAATGAAATTGACTGATTCTTTTTCCTATATTTAGCTCTTCTAGTGTAATTTAAGCATGTCAAGACCTAGATTTTTAGAATAACGTTTGATACATGAAATATGGGTCCAAAGCAGCAGCTCTGCTGCTGTCCCTTTAAAAAAAACTGTGCTGAAATTAATTAAAAACACCCTTTGTTATGCGTTTTCATGACTCGAGGTCTAAAGAGTTTTTGAAGAAAACGTCGTTCCGGAGAACTTTCATGTTTTAAGTTTTTGACGAAACGGACCAGAAAGGCCTTGTTTTGCGTTATTTAGCCTGCTGTAACAGTAGGTAGTTTTAAGTTTTATATAACTTCAAATCGACATAACTTTTGACTCGTTTGTCCGTTTTAGGTGATTCAAAAGCCTAGATTCTTGTTTTTATTTCTTCTAACTAATTTTTAAGTTTACAAAAGAGATTGAAAAGGGCTAGAGTACTTACATGGAAAAATTCGATTTTGAATAAAGTGATTTGGAAAATGGATACTAAGCTCCTTCCTCCTCCTAGGCTCCATTATACTCTTTCTTGGCTATTACTTGGACTTCTAAGATCAGTAAGTTTATGAGTGTGAAGCTGTTTGGTTTGGTTCGAATGATTAGTGAATAAAAGGAAAATGTAGGTCGACTTATATAGAGATGGAATTAGAGGGTTATTGGAAAGAGAGATGTCATCATGTTGTGTAGTAGGAGACATGGAGATGTGTCTGAATTTTGTTGATTCCATGTGTATGGAGGTGAGGTAATTTCGTGGCCTATGGTGAGGGTGATGATGTGTTAACTTCAAATCCATACAAGTTAACTAACCTTGAAAGGTTTCTAGAATAAGGTTGATGTAGAGACTTATTAATCCAAAGGAAATGTCATGTAGTGTAGGGATTGTACAAGTGGTCATGTAATACTAATCTTAGTTAATTTCGAACCAAAAATATGGTCTAGGATCGTTCATGCTTAATGATTTGTACAAGAAGCCTAGTGAGTTGTATCTAGAGTTTAATTAATGTAGATATCTTAGTTTAGGGTTTAGGTTAAGTAATGTTTAAGTAGAGATGATAATTAGAGTTTGTTTGATTAAGTTTAGTGTCGAGTTGTACAAGAAAATAATATGTGTCGAATTGTGCTTAAAGGGTGGTACCCTAGGCTAGTAAGACTTGTACTAATGTAATGAAAATAAGAAAATTGTATTTTTTATTATTTCTTAATTTTCTATAATTTTTATGTAATTTTTATTACACTTTAAATACTAATAATTAGGTTTTTATGATTTTGTGCATTAGTGAGTTGTACCTTAAGTTTATGGAGTTGTACATATACTAAATAAATAAATAAATTATTTTTATAATTTATTGTGTAAGAATACTACATAAGATGTTATTTAAATAATTATTTTTAAAGTTTTTATAAGGTTTTTGTTTCTATAAAGATTTCATGCTTAAAAGACTTGTACCCTAACTTAAAATACTTGTACATAATATTTTTATAAAAATATTAATTAGAGTTTGCAAGTAAAATATTTGTTTTTGAGAAATTAGGTTTTTATTGTAAGTTATGGTGATTTTAGGGTTTCTATGTTTTAGTGACTTGTACTTTAGTTTAAGACTTGTACATATATTTGTTATGTTGAAAAAGTAAAGTTTTTAAAGCTAGTGAGATGAATATTGTGCTGTTAGGGTTGGTACACTGAGGTTTATAATGAGTATATATATATTTATTAGTCTGCATTACTAACTTGTACCTGAGCTTGATAAACTTGTACTCTTGTATAAAATATCATTAATTTGAGTTTTATTATAGTTTTAATAATTTAGGGTTTTTATGAATACTTTACTAAATAGAAAAATGTTTAATTTAAATGTTGAATACGAAATAACGTAAAGTGGTAAATTAGAAATTGAAAACTTTGATACTTGATGTAAATAAATTATTTATTCAAAATGAACCTAGGTAAGTATGAGTTATGTCATATTAACTTATGAGTAGTTTAACTGATAATGTTTTTTAAAAAAATTTGGCGTGATAAATGGGTAATTATAAGTTTAATTTATGTGGAAAATTACTGGTGGTTACACAAACACGTCCACTTTGTCAATGTTGTCACCATTAAGCCAAAAGATAAGGACATAGAAGAGAGTGACAAGGATGAAGTTGGAATAGAAACCGAGACTAGGGATGAGATTAAGGAAGTTGAGGTTAATAAGGGAGAAAAGTTAGAGGAAGTAGAAAACATAGAAGAGTACTTTGATAAGTTGCCCACCAAGGAAGAACGGGAATATCACAAGGATTTATTCGATGATCCCAAGACACCATATATCCTTGGTTCACTCCTTATTAAAGTAGGTTATCCCTCTAACATCAACATACCATGCAACATTGGGCATATGCATGTGTGGAAAGCTTATATCGATCCTAAGTCTCCTATAAACATCATGACTAGGACTTATTATAATTGGGCAATGAAGACGCAACTTGGTTATAGGATGATGCCCAGCAAGAATTTGATAAGTAATTTTGTAGGAAGAGTGAAAGGATTGCATGTATTTGTAGGAAACTTCACTTATGTTACCGAATTTGTGATAGTTGAGGATACTCGTCCGGTAATAGATGATTGCCTTAGTCAAGTAGTGTTCGGAAAACTATTTGTTGAGGCCTCTAAGATGAGTTATGACCCGACCCTAGGGATAGTTAGATTCAAGGAAGAGAATGATGAGATTGCTTACCAAATGCCCTATAAGATTGAACAATACCGCCTTCTATCAAACATAGAAAAGGAACACAAGCAAGCGGTTTACTATAGGAATGATGAAGATAGACGTAGAGGAGTAGAGTATGTCATGAATAGAATGCTTGGTTTCTACAAGGAATGTTTGCTACTAGGTCCGGAATACAAAACTAATATTGGAGATGACCTAGAGAATGAGACCAACGATGAGGTCACGTAATTGGCCATGGCCTTGAGTCTAGCTACAAGACTCGTAAATAAAGAAAAGCGCTTCTTGGGAGGCAACCCATGTTTTGTGTGATTTTTTATTGTTTGATTGTTATTTGTTTCCGTATGCATGTTTTATTTTTATTGTTGGTAGATCATGTTTCAAACTAAAATTGTGAAAATGCTTTATTTTGTCGTTTAACTTCGTCTTAACTTCATATGAAGGTATTTTGCAAAAGATAAGTGTAAGGGGAAACCCCAAATTTGTTTTTAAGAACCAAATTGATCATGATTCTCCACAATATTAAATGGACACGTGTATTAGTATTTGTTAGAGTCAAATGCTTGTATCGAGTCATAATGATGTTTTGCAGGATTTTCCAGGTAGTAGGACATAAGTTTTTCTAGAAATTTTCTGGAAATTTAACATAAAGATTTCTGCAGGTCACTTCTGACGGCGTCAGGAATTAATTCCTGACGGCGTCATGTGTAAATTTCTGGAAATTTTGCTAGTTTTTTTTTTTTTTTTTTTTTTTTTTTTTTTTTTTCTAACGGAGTCTTAAAGTTTTTGTTAATTCTTTAGTTTTATAAACTCCAGGAAATCTGCAAACATTCATTCCACAAGCATTATATCTTAATTTGTTTTCTAGGACTTGTTAGGGGAGCATTTGATTTCATTCTTTTACCTATTTCACTTTTACATTCTTTAATTGAACATTGGGGACAATGTTCATCCTAAGTGTAAGGGGAGGGTAAATGATGATACCTTATAGGATATACTTGCACTTGAGTTTGTGTGTTTGATGGTAGGTGTGTAATAAAACTAAGAGAAATACTTGTTAGTGTAATTTTAGCTCCAAATTTAAATTTTTTTACAACATTTAGGAGTGAAACTTTAGCCTTAGCAAGCGTCTCATGGATAGGAGTTGTATGACTAGCACAAAACCGTACTATTCAGAAAAATTTTCCACCAAAATATGTGAGGTTCGCCTTTAGATTTGATAGGAAAAGCATTCATTATTAGTGCTTATGAGTGTACCGGTAGCATTTAGATTCTAGAACTTGCGTTAGTGATGCATCCCGAGACCGCTAGTGAGACTACTTTCGTGTAGTAGGATTTACTACATGATAAGTGGCATTAGGATCACCCCTGTGTTTAAACCCGTATCATAATTACTTGACCATTTAAGTCATATTACTTGGCTAGTAAAGTCAACTAATTTTTCCCACACCTTAGCGTTGCACTCATTTTTAGTACACGAAACCCCTAGAACACCCCTCCGAGCCTATCTTTTCTTTTCTAACTTTAAGCATCTTACTTAAAGGAAGAATTTGTTACAACCCACATAAATGTACACCCAAATCGCCTTAGCCTTTCGTGTATGCACTCATCTTTAGTGCATTATTGTTATTTGTTTAAACCCTTAGTTAATTATCTAATTGATTACATGGTTGCTAAGTCGAGTCATATCTTGTATATATTGTTTTGGGACGATTGAGACTCATGGGTAAAGTACTTATGTTATGGAGTAATGGGGAAGAACATCATATATTACCCCCATATGTGCGTTAATCTTAAAAGTACTCCAAGTGTTTTGATTATCTTGATTCGAGTCATTAAATTAGTTTATTGTAAAGTATGTGTTATTACAAATATCGCCTAAAAATGTTATTTATATTTTACGATCTTTGCTATGTTTTGTTAACGACAAAATGTAAACTTTAGTTTCTAAGTAAAACATAATCTTAGTTTTAAAGACTTGCATAAACTAGACGTTTGCTACATTTTACATTTCATAAAACACAACACTTTTTATTTCTTAAAATAAAAATGTCACATCACATTTATAACAAGTTTTGTCAATATACATTTATGGAAAGAAAGTGTGTTTGACTAACTTTGTGTTTGCTTGCAAGTTATGTGTTTGACTAGGGGTAATGAGATGTGGCATTGTTTGGTTTACAAGGTGTAATGAGATGTGACATTGTTTGGTTTGCAAGATTTATTGCAAAACCAACTGCAAGCCCGGCGGAACCCTGGGGGTACACGGGCGGAACCCATCTGAGGGTTCCGCTGTATCCGCCAGGCCTGCAGAAGGCTTTGCTATAAATACCAAGCCACAAGTTGATTTTTGGCTTATCACTCTACATCATATTTACACACATTCATTCATTCTTTCATCTAACCCTTTAACATTTCATATGTGAAGTTTCTTTTTGTAGGAAAGAGATGCACGAGTTCATTAAAAGTAACAAGTATTCAACACAACGTTGCAAGACTTGTTAGCTTAGCATTGTGTAGACTTGTGTAGTTTACACTTCATTTGATTGTGTATTTTCAGTAGTGATCGGTCAGTATTTTAGTCCTCATAATACAAAGTGTATCGGGAGTAGTTGTACCCTTGTAAAAGAACTAACGGGAGTGGTTGTACCCTTAGTAAAGAACTCGACATCTAGTTTAGTGTCGGTAAAAGTATAAGCGACGTGTAAGGTTTTCTCCGCCGGTGAAAGGAGCTTGTTGACTAGTGAAAGAAACTCTCGAGTTGGATACTCGGGGCGTGGACGTAGGGCAAGGAAAAAGAGTCCTTATAGCCGAACCACGATAAATACTCGTGTTGTGGTTTGATCGTTTCTTTCATTTACTTGCATGTTATATATTGTGTTTGTGTATATATCTTTGATCAAACGGAAAGTTTCAAAGCTAACTAAACAAGTTAAAAAGATTTTAAACGGTAAACTATTCAACCCCCCTTCTAGTTTTCCACAATTGGCATCAAGAGCTACGTTACTCAAGCGTTTAAAATATATTGTGTTTTAAAACTTGAAACGATCCACGGATTTTGAAAATTACAAAGAAGGGCAATCTATGCAAAGACCACCACTCTTTGATGCAAATGATTTTATATATTGGAAAAACCGTTTTGAAACTTACGTGAAATCTAAAGATATAGATTTATGGTATATAATCATTGATGGTGATAACGTAGTTACTAACATTAAAGATGATGATCAAAAGAAATTGATTGGTAAAAATAATGAAGCTAAAATGATGCTTTACAATGCTTTGCCTAAGAAAGAATATGAAAGAGTCTTTATGTGTAAAACCGCCAAAGATATTTGGCAATCTTTAATTGTCACTCAACAAGGAAACACACAAGTTAAAGATAACAAAATTGATCTTCTTGTTCAACAATATGAACAATTTGTTATTTCCGAAGATGAGATTATTGATAATGCTTTTGCTAGGTTTAACACTATTATTACTTCACTTAAAGCACTTGATGAATCTTTTTGTAGTAAGAACTTTGTCAGGAAATTTCTTAGAGCACTCCATCCAAAGTGGAGAGCAAAAGTGACGGCAATTGAAGAATCCAAAGATCTTTCAAGCATGTCACTTGATGAGCTAATTGGAAACCTCAAAGTTCATGAAATGGTGATGGAAAAAGATTCGGAACTAGTTAAAGGCAAGAAAGAAAAAATTAAGTCCATTGCCTTGAAAGCTAGAGTCCAATCAAGTGATGATGAAGAATCTACTTCGGGTAGTGATGATGAGGAATATGCTATGGCCGTTAGAGACTTCAAGAAGTTCTTTCGTAGAAGAGGGAAGTTTGTAAGGCAACCTAAAGATGACAAGAAAACTTTCCGAAAAGATCGTGATGATAGGAAAGGAAAGGTTGAAAGAAAATGCTATAGGTGTGGAGACACAAGTCATCTTGTAGGAGAATGTCCAAAACCACCCAAGAGCAAACCTCAACAAGCTTTTGTGGGTGGTGCTTGGAGTGACTATGAAGGAGATGACGATGAGCCAAAGAATGATGATATTGCTCTCATGGCTCACAACTCAAATGAGGTACTCTCCGAATCATCTTACTCCTCTATTGATGATGACACCTTACAAAAAGAATATAACAAACTTTGTGAATTGAGCTTAAAAATCATAAACAAAAATAAATTTTTGAAAACTAAAAAGGAGTTTTTAGAAAATGAAGTTTATGAGTTGAAAGAAAAAGCCAAGAGATTAGAAAAGAGTAAAGGTATTGACACATCATGCAAATCATGTGAAGAACTTAAACTAGAAGTTGATAAACTTAAAATTACTCAAAATGATCTAATAAAACAAACCACAAAGTTTAAGAAGTTCGATAAGAGCATTTCTTGTGCGGATGAAATTATGAAACTTCAAAAGTCACCCTTTGATAAAACAGGACTAGGATTTACGAAAATAGAAACTTTAAAGGGTCAAACAAAACAAGAAAAGAATGCACAAGAAACTAACAAAACTGTTACAGCAGCCTGCGGATCAGACGGAACCCAATCCAGGGTTCCGCCCGTTGGACCCGAAGGTTCCGCCAGGTCTGCTGCAGCAGTAACTCCATCCACATCGGATCGTTCAAAATTTGTTAAAGTTACGTATAAAAATGGAACAAAACCTGTTTTTAAAACTGGAGTAGGACTTAGTAAAAACGAATTTAGAGCCAAGACTACTCAACCAAGACCTAAGACTCCAATTCCCAAACGCCCCTTTCCAAAGAGCAACTTCAACGCTCGACCAAACTACCAACATGTTTGGAACCAAAACACTCCTAGACATTACCAAACTCCAAATCACATGTCATGGAACCCTTATGTTCTATTGTCATACTTGGAACAAGTTAATGGTATGCTTAACCAAAATGGACCCATGAGAAATTGGGGACCAAATGTTTGAGTGTTTTTCATAAAATAGGTGTGCCTCAAAGTTTGTTTGGAACCGGATGAATGGATTAAAGATAGCGGTTGTTCAAGGCACATGACGGGTAACAAAAGCCTCTTCACTACTTATCACAAATGTGACGGAGGTAATGTTACGTTTGGTAGTAAAGCTAAGAGCAAAATCATCGAAAAAGGTACAATCTCTCATGACTCCCTTTTTATAGATGATGTAGCTCATGTTGATAACTTAGGTTTTAATCTCCTTAGTATTAGTCAACTTTGTCGTAATAAGTATAATGTTCTTTTTAGTGAAAACGGAAGTAAAATACTTAAAGACGGTATAACCATAGCCAAAGGTGTCCTTAAGAACAACATATACGTCATGAAGATGGATCCAACATCTAGAGACAAACTTCGTCTTACCTCATTAGATGAATCTTCAACTTTATGGCATAGACGTTTAGGACACACTAACATGAGACTAATCCAAAACCTCTCTTCCAAAGACTTAGTTCGAAACCTACCTAAGTTGAAATATGACCAACACTTTTGTGATGCTTGCAAAGTCGGTAAACAAGTCCATAGTAGCCATAAGGCTAAAAACTTGGTTTCTACATCTAGGTGTCTAGAACTTTTGCATATAGATTTATTTGGTCCATCCGCTATACAAAGTTATGGAGGTAACTTCTACACTTTGGTCATAGTTGATGATTACTCAAGATATACTTGGACAAAATTTTTGAAAAGTAAAAATGAAGCTTTTGATAAATTTGAGATTCTAAGTAAGAAAATTCAAAATCAAGTAGGGTCTAATATTGTGTCTATTAGAACGAATCACTATCGTGAATTTGATAATGAATTTCAATTTGGAAACTTTTGTGATATTAATGGTATTACTCATAACTTTTCAGCTCCACGTACTCCTCAATCTAATGGTGTAGTAGAACGTAAAAACCGGACATTGCAAGAGATGAGTAGAACAATGCTTAATGAACAAAACATTCCACAAAAGTTTTGGTGTAATGCCGTTGACACATCTACGTACATTTTAAATCAAGTCTTAATTAGACCATTTTTGAATAAAACTCCTTATGAACTATATAAAGGTAAAAAGCCTACATTAGGATACTTTAAAGTGTTTGGGAGTAAATGTTTCATTCTTAACACCAAGGATTATCTTACCAAACTTGACCCAAAGTCTTATGAAGGTATATTTCTTGGATATTCACAAAATAGTAAAGCTTACATTGTTTTGAACAAAGAAACCTTAAGAGTCGAGGAATCGTTGAACGTAACATTTGACGAGAGTCCACCTCCCTCTAAGACATCACCTTTGGTAGATGATGACTTAGTTGAAAGCCAAGTAATAGAAAGTCAAGAGATTTTAGGTAATGACAAGGAAGATGAACTATTAAACAAATAACTTGTCAATGTCAAAGAATCTAAAAGTCATCTATTAGATGGTGTCATAGGCAACATTAACGAAAGAACACTAAGGTCAAAAGTTCAAAATGAAAGCAACTACTTTTGTTTCGTGTCAACCATTGAACCTAAAAACATTAATAAAGCAATTAAAGATGAGTCTTGGGTAATTGCAATGCAAGAAGAGGTAAACCAATTTGTTAGGAATGATGTATGGACATTAGTTCCTCAACCAAAGAGTCAAACTATAATTGGAACAAAATGGGTATTTCGAAATAAAATGGATGAAAATGGAATTGTGTCTAGAAACAAAGCTAGGATAGTTGCACAAGGATATAACCAACAAGAAGGCATTGACTACGATGAAACTTTTGCTCCGGTTGCTAGGCTCGAGTCAATTAGAATCTTACTTGCATATGCATGTGCATACAATTTCAAACTCTTTCAAATGGACGTCAAAAGTGCATTTCTAAACGGAGTCATAAATGAAGAAGTGTATGTTGCTCAACCACCGGGCTTCATCTATTTTGAAAAACCAAATCATGTTTACAAACTTAAAAAGGCTCTTTACGGACTTAAGCAAGCTCCAAAAGCATGGTATGATCGACTTAAAACCTTCCTAGTTGACCATAAGTATAACATGGGCTTAGTTGATAATACTCTCTTCACTAAGAAGAAAGATTCACATATTATCATAGTCCAAATCTATGTTGATGACATTATATTTGGTTCAACTTGTCAAGAATTATGTGTGGATTTCTCAAAAATCATGCATGACGAGTTTGAAATGAGTATGATGGGAGAACTCAACTTTTTCTTAGGACTCCAAATTAAACAACTAGAAGATGGTATCTTCTTTAACCAATCTAAATATATTAAGGTATGATTGGTAGTCTACTTTACCTAACGGCTAGTAGACCCGACATTATGTTTAGTGTTTGTCTATGTGCTCGTTTTCAAGAAGATCCTAAGACTACCCATCTCGAAGCCGTTAAAAGGATTTTTAGGTATATTAAGGGCACTACACATTTAGGTTTATGGTATCCCAAAGGAACGGGAATAGACACCATAGTGTATGCCGACTCGGATCATGCCGGCGACTATGTCGATAGAAAAAGTACAAGTGGTATTTGTACTTTTGTTGGACATTGTCTCACCTCATGGTTCTCTAAGAAGCAAACGGCTCTTGCTATCTCAACAACGGAAGCCGAGTACGTTTCGGCCGGAAAGGCATGTCAACAAGCTCCTTGGATGAAGCAAGCTCTTGTCGACTACGAAATTCAACTCAACGACATCACAATTCTTTGTGACAACAAAGGTGCCATTGATCTTAGCAAAAACCCGGTTCAACATGCTCGTACCAAACATATTGAAATCCGTCATACCTTTGTGTCAATGTTCAAAAAGGAAATATCTCAATTGAGAAAGTTTCTTCCGAAGACAACATAGCCGACATTATTCTCACAAAACCCCTTAAACGTGAACCTTTTAACCTTCTTAGGCTAGGCTTAGGACTCATGGAACCTACATTGTAGTTCTGGACTTTAGACACAAATCACAAAAATCAAAACAAATCCATAATTCTTTTTCTCAGCAGGGTCGGCGGAACCCTCAGACACAATGGACAGAACCCAACTCAGGGGTCCGCCGTGTCCGCCGACCTGCAGACTCAATATTTTTGTTTATATTAAACCAAACACTCATTATCTCATACCACCACTTCCAAACTGTTACTATTCACTTTACCATCCATCCATACCTACGATTTCTTGGTCTTCCTTTCACTCACATTGCAAATCAATCATCATTGTAAGTATTCCAAACTTAATTACAATCTTGATCTGAGTCTAGGAATTCTATTTTTGCACAAAAACAAAAACTTGGGGTTATGCATTAACTTGAGAAACTCATGCATGAAATTAGGTGTTTAACAAAACTAATCATGTTCCCCATAGTTAGGAATTGCATCCTTACTTAGTGTAAACATGTTTGCTAAAATACCCCATGACAAATTTTTCTAAAAATTTCTCACAAATAGGACAAATATTTTTTCGTCTCACATTGAGAATACAAAATCAAAACGTTATGTTCAAAACATCACTTGCATAATGTCTCTTGAATGCTAAAGGGAATACATAACCAATATGTATTTTCGGGTACATTCAAACGAAGCTACATTGAACTAGGAGCGTTTGGGTTATCTTTTGTTTTATAACAAAACTTGCATTATAAAACGTTTTTGAAGCATCAAAATGAGTTAAGATAACCACACCTCCACATTGTTTTCATATAGGCACACACTAGAACATCCACATTATAATAGTAGTTTACTTAAACTAAAATGTGAAATTTTGTTGTTCTAGGAATCATCATGCCTCCTCTAACCCACTACGACCACAAGGACTGATGAGTGTCTAAATACTCATCATTTTATACTAAACTAAGCTGCCAAAACATACAAAAACACTCAAATATGCATCAAAATACTTTAAATATCTTAGAAGTGTGTTTTATATGTTTCAAATACAAAATATGCAAAAACAAATGAAAAACGTACAAAGTTTGCATAATTGGCAGTTTCAGTCCCTCAAGTTTCACAATTTGTCAAAACTAGTCCCTGAAGGTTTTAAATAAATAAAAAGTCAACTTAAGTCTTTGGGAAACCAAAAATGTTCACAAAACATCCCTGGATAAAAGTTTACACAAACTGGCAATTTTTACCCCTCAAGTTTCAAAATTGGCAAAAATGGTCCCTGGGTATATAAAACATGAAATTTCACAAAATACCCTTGTACTATGCATGAACTTACATTTTGGAACATTTTGATAAACTTTTGAGGAATTTACAGTTTAACCCCCTAAACTTTGGAAAATTACATAAATGGTCCCCGGGGTATTTTAAATTGTAATAAATACAAAAATAGTCCTTTGGTTTATCTAAACTTGACAATTTTAGTCCTTGTGAAAACTTTGGAATTATTACAGGTTTGATCCCTCAAGAATGCAGAATTTACAAAGTTGGTCCTTGGGCTTTTGTACTACTAAAACCAAATCGGACCCTTATTACTCCCTAAATCCAAAATCCAAACACAAACAAACACCCAGCCCACCATTTTGGCCCAAAACAAACAAACCCGGCCCTTTAATACAAAACGGTCAAACAGTCAACCCCCGCTCAAAACCACCAACACTGTTCACCCATCTCTCCCACACCTGCAAACCCAAAACCAGGTGGTTTTGTGTCACCTCCCCCCTCCACTTGCCTACCTCACACCTTACCTTTTTCCACCACCCTACACCTAACCCTGCCACAATAAATGCTTCCACACCACCTTTCACCTCCAATCCTTACCCTTTCCCCTGTTTTCACTCCAACTTGGCTTCCAAGCTCAAAAAGTCATCCCACCTTGTCCCTTACACCTCCACAACACCCCAAGATACATTAATTGCATCTAAACCGCCTCAAAACTGTCAATGTGACTTTGGCGCCAAAAGCATATTTAAACGGTTGAGATCAATTTCTACAATTCAAGGGTCAAGATTGAAGCCAGAGCTTGTGAGTGATCACCAAGGCCTTCTGAGGCTATAAAAAGAAGAAGAAAGACAGAGGAATACTTACCTTGGCCTTAAGCCATTGTCACCTAGAACTAGAATAATTTTAGTGTAACTTTTATTGCTTTCATTTAAATTAAATGTCATTTACAGCTTTTCAATAGTGTAATGAACTCAGATTAGTGTAATGGAACATCAATCTCAGTTTAATACAAGTTATCTTTAAATATCATGTTTTTCATAATTGTCATTTAAATTTCATGTCATTTAATTTCCTTGTTTGTAGTAGATTTAATGGACTCTTTAGGTCACATAAGCTCCTTACAAAGCTTGTTGAAGCTTTTAGATACATTAATCAGTCTTAGTCTTTAAAAACCAAAAATCATAAAAAAATAGAGAAAAATAGAAAATAAATCAAAAATCTTGGTTCTAGTGTGATCTCAGCTTGGAGCATGGCCATTTTGGATTGCCATAGGTTTTAGAGTCTCATGGGAGACTATAGGTTATGGTTTGGTTCCTTGGTTCCTTGATTCTCAGCTTGATCACTTTGTAAGTCATTTTCTTAATTTTTGTATTATCTTGTTTAGGTGTCTTATTTACTTTGATCTTCCTGTTTTTATGTTTATTTGTTGTTAGTTTATGATAATATAGCTTTATAATAGGTTGTAATGTTTTAGAGTTTGAATTGGCTTAAAATTGCATCTTGACTGTTTTATACTTAATTTTTGATAATCATGGTTTAAACTTTGTGTGACTACTTGTTTAAGCTTTTAAGGTCCTAATTTGACAGATGAATGCCTGTGGACTTGATAAAATTGGTATTGGTAGTCTTATGTAATGATAAGCTTAATTTAGTTCTATTTAAGGTGTGTTTGGAATTGCTGATTCAGAATGCTTAACTGAGTCTAAGTTGTTATTCTTGGTTGATATTTGGTGCATAGAGTTCCTTAGGGTTAGACAAACCTTAAGTCTATTATGTATACAAGCAAAAGTCAAAAATCACTTTCTTGGATCTTAATTTGATCACTGTAAGGATTTGTAAAACCAAACTCACCAAATGTGTTTAAATGTTATTTATCTTTGTTAGTTTCATGTTCCTTTAGCTTAATTTAGCTTATTCAGTCATTAAATTCAGATCAAAGTTGATCAAAGTCAACTTTGATCATAAAACTAAAAAAGTCAAATTTTCATTTTTCAGGTTTTTGAATAAAATTAGAATTTTGTGTAGACTTTAATATTAGATTTTAGACTTTGTGCTTTTAATATGTTTTAGATTAGCTGCTTATCTGTCTATGTGATTTTTATCAATTTTTAGTTCAGCTTATTAGTAGCTTTTAGTTGTGCTTGTTATAGCATGTTTTTGCCCTGTGCACAAGATGGACTGTCAAGTTTATGAGCTTATCCAAGTCTCATGACTTGACCCATCTTGGTGTTCTTGGCTTATTTGTGTTGCCCTTATGGCATAGTTGTTATATTTAAGCTTATTGTCTGTTTTTAGCTTATTTAGATAGATCAAACAACCCAACCTTTTTGTTCACTTAGCTCACTCAACTGAAGCAAACAGTTGAGTGATGCTGTTTTACCAAGCTTCTAAAAAGTTCCCTCACTGAACTTGAGCTTGTGTATTTTAGCTTCATGTGAAGCTTAACTACCAAACTCAATGTTTCAGTGTTTGTTGAGCTCTTATGAGCTTATTTGATAAGTTGTGTGAGCTTGATAGTTTGCCCACTCACAACATACCCCTGAGCAATCAGGGGTATTACACCATTTCCATAAGCTCACACCAAGCTCTTTAGTGATCTATAGTCTGTGTACCTTAGCTTTTTAGGAAGCCTAGCAACCCAGCTTATAAATCCTATACCCAAATTTCACCTTGTAGCTTATTTACATGGGCTGCAAGTAGCTTAACTTATCACCATTTGAAAAAGGATACTGAGTCCTCAGTATTTCTTTCCTACACCTAGACATTTTCATAAGCTCACAAAAAGCTATCTAGTTGGACCCAGCTTATGAAATTAAGTTCCATGTGGAGCTTATCAACTAGGCTCTAGGATCCAATGCTTAACTAATAGCTTGCAGCTTATTTACTAGGGCTGCAAGAGGCTTTTTGTTTGTCCCATCCTTTATTCCACTAAGCAATTCAGTGGAATTAAGCCATTTTCTTAAGCCCTCAAAAAGCTCATTAGTGGACCCCACTTGATGAGCTTTGGCTTTTTGGAAAGCTAAACACCTCATCTTACAACTACAACTTTTATTTTGCCTTTTTGAGCTTAACCCGTCAGCTTAAATTGGCTAAACATAAGATTGCAGGGGTGTTTGGATCTGTGTACTCAGGATTTGCTTATTTGCTTATTCTGAGCTTATAAGCTAATCCCTGTTCACAAGCTTGTACATACATATATATTATACTTGTATAGATATATTTTATACTTTACTTTTAAGTATGGAGCTTATTATAGGCTTTAGAGGCCTCAATTCCATCCAAGTTAAGCCCAAAAGGCTTAACTGTCTAAACCATAGGCTTATGCTTATAAGTATTCCTCAGTGCTTACTCATGTTCATATATCACTATTATACTTGTACATAAATACCTTTTACCTTTTTACATCACTGTTTAGCTTTTACAAGCTTTTACCAAGCTTATTATCCCACTTTGAGTCCAAAAACTCATCTGAGTGAGTAATAAGCCACGTTTGGCTTATTTTTAGGTTTAATAAGTTCTATTTTCATCTTATATGTATATTATATGTATTTATTTAGTTTAATAAAAAGAAAAACCAAAAAGACCCTTTAACTCAAGTGATAGCTTCTATTTAAGAAGCTTGAGCTTTTTGGCCAACTGAGTTGGAAATAAGCTGTCACACAGCTTATTTCTAAGTTTTGAATAAGTTGGTTTTGTTAAAGTTCCATATTTTTACTTGTTGTACAGGTTTGCAAAAAGAAAATCAAAAAAATAAAAAGTTTCAAAAAATGGGTGTGGGTGGGATTCGAACTTGGGACCTCTCGCTAGTATACATGCTTATGTGCCTACACCCCTTCCATTAGCTCTGGGGCACCAGTTCCGTTTGTCTTTGCACAAACAATGTATATAACCCACTTTTGGCCCTTTAGCTTATTGGAACTGTTTAGCTTATAACAGCTTATTGGGATAAGCTGGTGACCCAAATTTATTTTTCCTAGCTTCTTCATAAGATTTTATACTTTCTGTAATTTTTTCATATTTTTTACTGTTCATATAATATATATAATAATTAATATAATTTACATACCTTTTAGGAAATAATAAGTATTTAATTTTTAAAACTGCTTATTTATAATTTTTATAAACTTTTTATATTTTTTATGTATTCCTGAGATACTTAGGAAGTTTTATAAAAAGTTTTATAATTTTATAAATAAGTTTAGTATGTATAATAATTTATTTAGTTTAATTAGTCTAATTAATAAATAATAGATTTTAATTAAGTTTTCTTATCTTTGTATATTAAATATAGTTTTTATATTTTTATTAGCTTCTTATTAGTATATTAGAATTATGTAAAAAGTTTTAGATTTTTGTTTGCTAATTTAGTATATATAATAATAATATTAGTAATTAAATAATAGTAAATAATTAACAATAAATAGAAGAATTGTATAATAATTATATTTTTAGTTTCTAAATTTCTTTTATATTATTTTTAACTTTTCTAAATTTTTGTTTTATTTATTTAGGTTTATTTTACATTTTCTTTATATTTATATAGTTAATAAATAGTTAATAATAGTTTTAATTAATAATAATTAATATAAGTGTATAATAAATAATTTTAATTTCCTAATAATTTTCTTATTCTTTTAGGATTCCAAAAATATAATTTTCACATTTGTGGGAGTTATATTAGAGGGTATTCACTTTTTATTTTGTTACAGTTACGTAAGTATTACGTAATCGTAAGCATTTTAGATTTCTAGGTTTTCTTATTAACATAATAATAATATTATAAATATAGTTAGTTATTTTATTTCCTTTTAATTTGCATTTAAGCCGTTAAGGCATGCAAATTCCCTCTTTGGGAAAGTTTTTGTTTTATACGTTACGTTTACGTTTATTTAAACTTAAACGTACGTTTGAAAATACTTTATCATTTTAAGGTTTCTGATTGTACGTTTCTTAAATGAACTAGCTGTGACAGAGCTTTTACTATTCACATTCAGTGTTAGTCAATCAGATTCCTATTTTTATATTTTACATATTATTCCAACATTACAAGTCATTGTAGTATCACGTTCACACCTCGTTGGGACATAACGACCTGGGGATGTACTTTTCTGTACTCACGTACTTTTTCGTAGTTAAGACCCACGGATTAACTTTGCCATTTCTCCCGGGCTCTCGCCCTTTTATCATCTGTTACGGTTGACCGTTCACAAGCGGTTGGCTTGTATGATAGAGAAATAAAAGTGGTGTGGTTCGGGAGGAATCAAGGACACCATTAAGTACCTACCAAAACACCACAAAACCAAAGGCCTTACCCCAAACCAAGTCAATGTTTTCAAAGCCTTAGAAAAACACTATGTCCATGAGGGTAGAACCATTGACCCGTCTTTCCTAGAAGGCACAAACCTTTATGCCGAATTTGCCACAATCAACTTTGAGCGTCTTTTGGAAATCAACGAGCCTATTTGTCCTAGGTTCATTTTGGAATTCTATGCATCCGCCGTCCTCTCCACGGATGATTATGGTCAAATGTCTATCAACTTTAGGGCTAGTGGTCATCAATACTCCTTCACTCTTGAGGAGTTTGCTCAAATCCTAGGTGTCCCAAACCGTGGTACTTGCATCTATTCTGACTTGCACTCCTTCTCAACTCTTGACAACCTCCATGACCGCATCCATCCTTATGACACACCTCTTGTGTCAAAAGATGTACTCCGTGACCACCTCTTTGTTAGGACAACCAACACTAGGAGAACCCGTTCGGGAAATGAGGTCGATAAGGACCCATATGGAATGGAAATGAATGAACTCAAGCCCCAATTCAAGAAATGGGAGGAAGTCCTTAGAGCAAATGTCATTAGCACCATAGGAAACCGAGATCAGATCAACCTTTGCCTTTGCTACATGCTCTACTCTTTGTCCGTTAGGCAACCCTTCAATCTTGCCTACTACATGGCCAAGAGAATGGCCGACATTCCCGTGCATGGCACAACGGCTATGCCGTATGGAATGCTCTTGACCCGTCTCTTTAGGTTCATCTCACCCATTCCACCAACTCCAAACGGTCTTCACCTTGACTACTCTCTCATTCCACACACCTTTGTCCCACTAAGTAATAAGAGAGTGTACAAAGCCCAAGGAAAACGTCCACATCCTCCTACCTCATCTTCATCTTCCTCAATGAGTGAAGATGACTCTTTGCCAAACTCTAGGCTCCCACCTCTCGAATACCTATCCCAACTTCCAGATATTCCAAACGAGTCGGCGGAGTTCAAGCAAACAAAGGGGATGTTTAAGAATCTTGGAAGGTTCCTTGGAAAACTCAAGAACAAGATTGATCGTCAATGAGTGCGGGTGTGTAGCAGTGTTTGGCACTAGGTGCTATTTGAACAAATTTGGTTCTTTAAACAATGTCTATGATGTATTTGTGTGTTAGTACAATATTTGATACAATTTAGAACATGTAGTATCTAACTTTGATGCAGGTAGACAACTTTTGGCAAGTTGTCAAATTTTCATGTTTATGATATTTTCACTAAGTATAGTGAAATTCTCGATCTCAAGGTCAAAGTCCTATGATATATGTGTTTACGTGTCTATTTTTTGCATTGCCTAACCAGAAATGCACTATCTTTTTGATTTTAGGAGTTTTCGAAAATTTTGAAAATCGTCTCGCGGGTCAAAATCGCGGACTGCCACTTTTTTCAGCCCTGGCGGATCTAGCGGTACCCAAAATTGGGTTCCGCCAGTGTATTTTCTGGGCAACCCAGAAATGGCCCAACAGACCCCGCGGAACCCTCAAACAGGTTCCGCCTGTGTAACCTGAGGGTTCCGCCAGTTGCCTGCAGAAATTTTCTTTTTGTTTTCAACATCTCAACATCCAAACACCAAAATACAATCCTTTTAGATAGAAACCCATTTCCTGCAATTTGTTTAGCACAATAGGGTACTTCTCATTCCTTATAACTCAACCAAAACCATTTCCCGCCAAATTTCAAAAATAGCCATAACCACCCCAAGGACCCTTCACACATAAAGGAAGGAACCCTTCTAAAGGTTTCTTGAAATCCCTGAGATTTATACTTCAACAAATCTACCAAAACCACTAAGCATTTAGTGCAAAACTTGTCTTCTCACTTCACCATTTTCATTGGATTGACTTCCATGATATGACAACCCACAATTATTTTTCCAAATCATTAGGAACCTCCATTTTTGTATGGACTAACATCAAATCCAAACACTCCTTCCCACAATCCTTCATCACTATAAATTAAACCATCCTAAACACTATCAAATCACACCTTCTTCATCACAATTTCTTAACTTCGAAACCATTTTTAACCATGACTAAGTCAACAATCACTTCTCAACCATCACGACCCATCTGGAAAACCGCCCGGATAAGTGTAAAACCACTATGGTCTAATCAATCCATCAACCTAAGCTCCTCATCTTCGGATGAATTCACCTCACCTATCAAAAATGAACACTTTTTGAACCTTGCATCTCCATCTCCATCACCCAATGAACCAAATGAGCTCACTCCACCACCTACTAAATCACCCATTAACCCAACTCCACCAAGTGCTCCAACCCAACCATCCAAAACTCCATCACCATCACCATTACCCAAAATTGAACCTATGGAGTTATTTGGGTCTCCTCCCACATCACCACACCCTTTTGTCCAAGATCTAAATGATCTTCCACCAAGACCTACACAACTACCACCTTTTGCAAATCAATCACCAAGGTTAATTCTTGACCTTGATGAGGATTTTAACCACACCAAACAACCACAACAAGTGTACCATCAACCCAAACCATTGTTGTTTCACCCTATCTACCATGACATCCATGGTCCTCTTTATGGAGAACCAAACTTTGAAAACCATGATCACCCAACTCCACCACATTCTCAAGCCTAAACCTTTGAGTCTTTCTTTCCTTCATATGAGGAAATCCAAAGCATGGTTGAGAACCACCTTCATCAAGCAATGGGATTTCAAACCACCATGCTTGACTCAATACCAAACCCATCCTCCACCCAAGAACCAAAAACCAACCAACCCTCAAACCAAGAAACCAAAACCAACCCATTTCCACCCACTCATCCCCATGTTTGCTCAAATTGTCAGCAAATGGGTGCAAGCATAAAAATGTTGCTTCACCAATTCCAAGATGAAACCCGTTTTGCATTTTAACACGTCATAGAACGCTTGGATGCTCTTTCCCACCCAAACAAATCCTAGACAACCTTTGGAGGCCGTTTGCCCCATTTAGGAAAGTAGGATTTTATTTTTCTTTCTTAGTTATTTTTTTTTAGGTTTTTGTTTAGAAGTAGAAGAATATTTCACATTTCTTGTCTTTTGACTTTTCAAAGTCATAATTTTACTTGGAATCATATTTCTTTCTACTCACTTTCGTGCATTGTTGGTTGATCATTTTTGTGTTGTCATTGTGGTTGCAATGTGTATGGTAACTACAAGCTTGACTATATATATCACCAACTAACTATTTTTTTATAGGATCAAAATCCATGTTTCCCATCTTGGCACTCCTTTTAGGGGGAGTAACAAGCAAGAGGGAGCAAGTGCATTATTCCGCTTCGCTACTCTACTTTTTGTTTCGACAAAAAGGGGGAGAAATATATTAAACCTTCAAAACTTAATACGATTTTTTTTCACTTAAGTAAAACAAGTTTAATATAATTTTTTTTAAGTCTTAAACTTTGAGTCTTAAACACCAAGATTTTGTGAGTTACTTAAAAACAAAGTTTATGTTTTGTCATCAACAAAAAGGGGGAGATTGTTAATACAAATATCGCCTAAAAACGTTATTTATATTTTACGATCTTTGCTATGTTTTGTTAACGACAAAATGTAAACTTTAGTTTCTAAGTAAAACATAATCTTAGTTTTAAAGACTTGCATAAACTAGACTTTTGCTACATTTTACATTTCATAAAACACAACACTTTTTATTTCTTAAAATAGAAATGTCACATCACATTTATGGCAAGTTTTGTCAATATACATTTATGGAAAGAAAGTGTGTTTGACTAACTTTGTGTTTGCTTGCAAGTTATGTGTTTGACTAGGGGTAATGAGATGTGACATTGTTTGGTTTACAAGGTGTAATGAGATGTGACATTGTTTGGTTTGCAAGATTTATTGCAAAACCAACTGCAAGCCCTGCGGAACCCTGGGGGTACACGGGCGGAACCCATCTGAGGGTTCCGCCGTATCCGCCAGGCCTGCAGAAGGCTTTGCTATAAATACCAAGCCACAAGTTTATTTTTGGCTTATCACTCTACATCATATTTACACACATTCATTCATTCTTTCATTTAACCCTTTAACATTTCATATGTGAAGTTTATTTTTGTAGCAAAGAGATTCACGAGTTCATTAAAAGTAACAAGTATTCAACACAACGTTGCAAGACTTGTTAACTTAGCATTGTGTAGACTTGTGTAGTTTACACTTCATTTGATTGTGTATTTTCAATAGTGATCGGTTAGTATTTTAGTCCTCAAAATACAAAGTGTATCGGGAGTAGTTGTACCCTTGTAAAAGAACTAACGGGAGTGGTTGTACCCTTGGTAAAGAACTCGACATCTAGCTTAGTGTCGGTAAAAGTATAAGCGACGTGTAAAGTTTTCTCCGCCGGTGAAAGAAGCTTGTTGACTAGTGAAAGAACTCTCGAGTTGGATACTCGGGGCGTGGACGTAGGGCAAGGAAAAAGAGTCCTTGTAGCCGAACCACGATAAATACTCGTGTTGTGGTTTGATCGTTTCTTTCATTTACTTGCATGTTATATATTGTGTTTGTGTATATATCTTTGATTAAACGGAAAGTTTCAAAGCTAACTAAACAAGTTAAAAAGATTTTAAACGGTAAACTATTCAACCCCCCTTCTAGTTTTCCACAGTATGTAAAAATTCAAGTGTAAGGGGAATGTTCATTCCCTATGATGTATTATTTTGGATGGTAGGGCAAGAGTGTATGCCAAAAAAAAATCGAAAAAATTAAAGAAAAAGAAAAAAAATAGAAAAAAAGAAAAGAGAAAAAAACATACGAACTACCATCACGTTTCATTCTATGTTTGTTTTATGTTTTTGTTATTTTTGATTTATTAGCTTAAGTCGAGTCTAGTCTTGGCTTAGCAACGCCATATTGTACATGTAATTAACCAAGATGATTAACTCGCCACCAGTAAATATTGCCTTTATCCAACAAAACCGTGTATTCCATATCCTTACACCTAACGTTATAACCCTTTAAAAGACCTCTTTGATAGTTTATCCTAGGTGCTTACGGCAAGTGGTGGAGGTTTGATCATTTCCCCAGGTAGTGAGAGATGTTTTCCATTTCCATATTGTGATATATACTTTATTACACCCGAGAGATGTGAGTATCTAAACACTATTTGTTAGGTGCTAGTGTATGACCTCCGTGCTTGTCTTTGGTCTTTAGTGATTATTTGTTGTAATTACTTTTATATTAGTGTTAAATGACCCCTAACTTGTATTTTGATTAGAATAAAAGCGTATTTGCTTGAGGACAAGCAAATCTCAAGTGTAAGGGTATTTGATGAGGCGAAAAATGAACCATTTTTAGGGGGTCATTTTCGCCCAGATTTGAATTTATTTGATCAAATATTGCCCTAAATCGTTCCTTTTGTCATTTTAGGTACTTTTGGAGTAAATTCTGGAAAAGGAAGCATTTTGGACGTTTTTGGAGCATAAAAGTGAAGAAAATGGCAAAGTCTTAATTTTCCTTGCTGGGAACAGTACCTAACGGCGTCAAGAGTTTCCAAGTGACGGCGTCAAGAGCAATGCAAGAGGTGAAAGTGGATAAAGTCCGTGACGGTCCAGAGAGTTTTGTACTAGGGACATGACGGCGTCACCATAGGCCGTCATGGTCCAAATGTTAGTGACGGCCCAGAGTAACTTTACACATGGCGGCGTCAAAAGTGGATCTAGGCAATCCGATTTCATTATGGGCAACGAGTTGACGGCGTCAGAATTTCCTTCTTGACGCCGTCGCCTTGTAAAATCTATATATAGTTTTGCAATTTTCATTCATTAGAGTGTAACTTTTAGGGTTATGTTCAATTGAGATAAGTACTCTTTCAATTCAATCAATATGTCTATGTGTTTTTTGAATATATCTTACACTTGTCTTCAATTTAACATGCTTGGCTAGATCTCTTGTGTGTTTGCTTAGATGTAGTGAAACCTAGATGTTAATTATGGGTTGATTGTTTGTTTATAGTTATTACGGATGATTGTATTCGATGTTAGGCTTAAGAAAACTGGCAGACATCCATTGGTAACATGCTTGAATGTCTTAAAAAACATGATCAGAGGTGTACTATGATTTTTGGTAACATGCTTAGAACAGGTAATCTACATTTCCTTCCATACAACTTTTCACACGACACATACTCAATATTAGAATGATAATTGTTGATATAGGAGAACTCAGCTAAGGGTAAATGTATACCCCGGCTTCCTCCAAAATCAAACACACCCAAGCTCTCAGCTCACCATCCATCTCCTGATTTGTACGCTCACTTAGTTCACTCATTTAAGAACGATAAGTCGTACCCATCTTCATACGCTAACTCAAGGCTCCATAAAACATTTACCACATTCGCGGAGTAAGTATTTCATCTTGATATAAGCTGATTGTCGCGACACCCCACGTCTCTCTACAAACTCATCAAATGAAATGTCTCACCAATTCCTTCTCAACAAAAACTCCAAGTATCTCTGACCGTTGCATCACCATAATAATCGTTGACATCAACACTCACCTTCAAGCGTATCAACCACTTGCTAAGGTAATAATACGTCTTATCCATTCTCGGATGTATCTTATACCTTGCATGATCGATGTCCTTAAGCTTCCTCCCCATGAAATCATTAGCGGGTCCGCAAAGTACAGTCGTCCATCTTCATTCTTTTCCATTTACCGGTCTAAACCAAGTAATGATTCTTCTTACATGTTCTCATCCTTGAACCTCTCTCTCTCTCTCTAGGCTGTAAATATCATCCTCTTAACTCCGAACTGAATTATCATAATCATTGCTCACAGACATCAAAGTTTCACTCGTTCACTCCCGCTCAGCGCTCTTACCACGATGTCCGCCCTTCCTTGATGGTGGCGAATCAGACAATCGTAGTGACTGAGAAATTCCACACCCAACTTCTCTTCAACATATATTAACCTCTTGTCAAATATATGTTAAAGATTCTTATGATCTGGGTAGATAACACTTTATGCTCCATGCAAATATCATCTCCAAGTTCTATTCCCCAACTCTAAGTCACGTATCACATAGTTCCTCATATGGTTCTTCTACCTCCGCGATGCCTGAAGAACGTACATCTTGAAGCTGAACTTCTCTCTTGGAAACTTGGCAAACATCCTCTTCTTCTTCAACGAACAAATTGATAATCAAAACGACAATCTATCCTAAGTAAACGACGCGAACTATGAAACCGGTCGAACTAAAACGTATATCAACGAACTCAAAAGGGGTACGAATTACCGACTAACGAAGTAAAGAACATCAAAATCAAAACTAGAAAACACAATGAGAAATTTTCCCCCAATAAAAATAGACACGGATAAAATGTTCATGAACACCCATACAAAGAAAATATAAAATACACGTACCCATAAAACAGCCACAAACGTACCTCAACGAAAGAAACACTCGATGAACCAAATATATAACAAGTTTGGTAAATGAGAACCATAGACAGTTCTTATTCCCGTACTCGACCTTCCCAAAAACAATGAACACCGTTTTTCACAAGACATATCTTAAACTTATACATTCTTTTATAAAATATATATAAACCATTTTATGTAAGACATCAACATAATCATTTTTTTTTCTTCACACTTCATTTCCCATAAAAATATTAGTTTCCATCAAACGACCTTGAAATACCCAAAACGAATTTGTAAAATGCCATAAAGACTCTAACACAACCTCTTAATCGAACACGAAAGACATTGAAGAATTCCGTAATCAAAATAATCCTCAAACGAACTCATACCAGTGAACACTCACGCAAATACATTGCAAACCAAACGATAAACTTACAAACTCATTCGTACAATGACCAAACCAAAATCATAGAAAAACACCGATACTAACATGTCACAAAACATGTCACGAAATTCAATTGGTGTGTGTAAATGAGGGATCAAATATCCATACCAACTCGTCACGAACCAACAATACTTGAAGAATAGCATAACATTCATCCGAGGAATGAATGTATGGAATAACCAAAGAAACGAACCAGTATCCAACAAAACGAATTCGATTACCCAACACCTATCACAACGTCAAATAGAAAGAATATGGCATCTGTACCATCATGGCAAGAATAGGAATGCCAACCAAAGAATCAGGTATACAAACGGAATGTCTAGCAAACGAATCAACTTAAATACCACAACATAAGTACCCACCGATAATTGAGGTATCAACATATGATAGGTAGGATGAAATCTTACCACCTACACACCCCAACATATAACGATTGCCCAAACGGTTAAGAGAATACTTCTCTAACCATACAGCCATCACCAATCATGATATCACATACCATCTACCACAACATATAACAACAAATATTAATCAATGCAATAATGGTCACAAGTCCATGTGTGTGATACCCTTATAATTATGTTCGCGACCATAGTTATAAGCCTATTCCACACACATACTTACTTCCAAAACCACACATCTCAATGATAACGCACATATACTACATAACACCTAATACACCATGCAATCCATGCTATCATACTTGCAAGTCCACTTGTGTCGTGACGCATGTATAATTATGTTGGCCACCATAATTATCTATGCCCCCTTTCATAAGTGTACTCCCTCCTATGACAGAACATCATGCAAACAATCACGCAAACAAAAACAAAAGACGTCACAAACAATCATCTCACATGGAACAATTCCATCGATCACGTAAACTCTATAATCAAAATCGCTTGGATAAGGTCGATCCAATATCCAAGAGTAATCACGCTCCAACATGGCTCCTGACGGCGAAAGACAATATACGAATTCCAAAACATAACACAAAACAAAAGACGCCGCATAATGGCTCAAACTCCATTCTCGCACTTGCCTCCCCATTCAAATCGGTTAAACTTACTACTCGTTGTGGACTCTAGATCCGAATCCACACCATCCCATCCTAACTCCCTTTCATTTTTACTCAACCACCCATTCATGTTTCCTACATGTTGAGATAGTCGACAACATGCAAAATCATCTCTATTCTTTTCTTCTAATTCCACATGATTCATAAGCGCATACAAATCACGAGGTTTAGACTAAACCACATCTCCTTCCTATGTGAAGTGAGGACACTACCAATGGTATTTGGTAATGGCTCCATCCCTAGAAGTCATCGTGGTTCCAAACCTCTCCACTTCTTCTCCACCAACGTTTCCCATAAACGTCCTCTCCTTGTCCGAACATAGATACATGCTATCGGGAACTCGGATTCTGCAGTTAGTCCGCTTCATCTTACCACTTCTCTCGCATCCGATAGTGACAACGGTAGTCCAACGAAGCATCTTACTCGCGGAACACGATATAATAAATTCGATATATACAATACTACGTATAGGGGATAAAATAGACGTCCAAAACTCAATAAAACATCTCATAAATATAGGAATATAGACATATAAAATACTATACTTACACATAGATCCTAAATGCAACTATATGAGGGACTCCTAAGTTATAGTCTAGGCTCAACCACCTAATTCTCTATAACCAAGGCTCTGATACCAATCTGTCACGCCTCGCCAAAGCGGAAACGCGAGTGTGTAACTTCATGGATATCATCACAACACATGGTGTCTATATAGAGAGTAACTACATGCAATAAAAATGGCAAAGTATAGACACAAAGTGCCATAACAATACCCAAAAGATAACAACATGATAAACTCCAAAAGCACAGATAAACCACTTCCAATGCAACTAAGGTCTCGTCTAATCACTTCCTTCTATCATAGCCTTAGAATGCTCACCTGAAAATGATGCTTAAAATGTCAACATAACGTTGGTGAGATTCATAGGTTTAAGACTCAACACACTAGGCAACCAAAATCACTGTGATTATAAAATATAGCTGGACAAATAATTGTAGTTATCATATAAGCTACATATGTTCACATGGCAATATCACACATAAGGCAACCATCGGGCGGAACGTTCCCACCGATCCAAATTCACAACATACCGGGCCGGAACGTGACCCCCGCTCCAAATAATGGGTAAATTAATACCCTCCGATCGGACCACACATCATAAAAGTGAGTAGGGATGCTACTCTCCAATTAGGTCGTATGCACGAGCAACAGGGTAAGCACCCTCCCAATTGGACCACACAGCATTATCACACAACATTTCCACATCGCATAACCATTTACATATAGCATACATACGATAACATTATAAGTCCAAGCTCTTTAACACATACACATAATCACAGTAATTCAAACCATTTAAGACAAGCATCATTCCCATCCCATGTTTAAAACAAGTTAAAAAGTGGGACTATGAACTCACCTCAAACCTTGCAGCTTCCACAACACAAATCACAAATCTAAACAACACAAATAAGTCCACGTTACACAAGGTCAAGCTAAAAGCTACAACCCATGTAATACTCATATGATGGATGTCTAAGACTCATATGACCCACCATGGATCTCCTAGACACCATACTAACCACCACCATAACCTAACACTCACTAAATCTCTTGCACTTTAAAAATCAGAAAACGCAGAATTTTTGGGTACGTTCGCCCACATGAAATCACGACAATTAAAGCTCAACAACTCATACCAAAAATTTACCATGGTCTCTCATAAGCATACAAGCTAATCTCAGAAGGCCATGGACCAATAACACACACAAATACTCAAAAGAAAATCAAACTTGTCAACTACTCAAATTCAGATCTGAACGAACACCAAAAAGTTTTGATCAACACAAAATACTTCCACAAGTTTTTATCGCAAATCCTTTTCGTGGTAGTCTAAGATAACCTAATACTTAACTATTCCAGAAGGGCTAGTCAAAATATCACTTTTACAACTACAACTCACTATCAAACTTTTACCAAAATTCTGTCCCGGTTTGACAGCTTTGACACCTTAACAAAGAAAAATCAAAAGACCAACTTCCCGACCTTGAAATCAATCGTGGCTGGACTTTTTGGAAAGCTCTTTCATTAAACTTCAGTTTAGACCTAAAATTCGTGACTTAACTCTTCACCATCTGTTATTTACATTCGAATCTTTACAGACATAGTTTTCTGTCCAAACCCTAACTCAATAACTAACGCGTTTTACACTCAATTCTCTTAACCAATTACCATATTATCAACATCTAATCATCCTAACATGTTTTACTTTATTATTTTACAGAATTTAACACAAACCCTAATCCATCATATAATTATTACATGAATTATATTAATTAATCAAACAATTGAACATAGGGTTTAAAGATTTTACCTTGATTCTTGATTATTGTTTCCAAATTACAAACCCTAATTTTTTCTTCTTGTTTCTCCTTGTGGTCGACTTCAAATTGCAGGAAAAAGGGTTTTGGGAACTTTGATTTTGTATTTATAATTATTTAGTGGATAATTACCTAACTTAGAGTTGTAATTGGGCTACAATTGGGTTTCCTTTTTCCCCATATCCTCTTCCAACCGATTTTTCATATATATATATATATATATATATATATATATATATATATATATATATATATATATATATATATATATATATATATATATATATATATATATATATACTAGCTTCAAGACCCGCCCGATGGGCGGGCTAGCTCTATCAGTTTATTTCGATTAGTAGTCTATTAATAAAATGAAACATCAAAATACCGTACGAATACGCATACAATTTTTTTTAAGGGCCAAAAATATCTATAGTAAAATACGACTAAATAAAAAAGCGCCTAAATAGAGATAAAATAAAAAAGTTTTATGTTTAGAGACGATGCAATACTTGTTTGTAGACAACGTTAGGCGTTTCATCGTGTAGTTGTCATCTCTATCACAACAAAGTACTTTAAGACCTAGCTTGCTTTTGACTCTCGAAACAACTAATATAACAGACCATGCAAAAAGACCAGCCGTTGTAGCAAATCAGCCTTCCGCTGTCCTACTTCTCCATTTTAGTTCAGATTAAAAGGCTTGCTTGTTTGTGTCGGGCATGTGAAAAACAAATTTGACCACCACATTCATGTAAGAGGAACCTGCAAGCCAATATGGAAAATATTATATCAAAACCAAAAGTGAGTTGCAAATAAAAGTAGATCTGTGTTTAGAGCCATCATAATATCTCTAACAAAAGTGAGCTTTAAATATACACAATCATTGCACCAAAACCATATAAAAGTATCGCGGGTTACAAATAAGTTATTTTAATAAGAGAATAGAATTGTTCATTAACTGAGCAAGTATATTGTTTAGAAATACAACGGTATAACCTTTGTTGAACTAATTGGTTGTTCATATGAAAAATCTAACTTTTGATCTTCACACCATGAAATGTAAGAATGTACAACCAGATAAAGAGTTTCACTGTAACTAATAGATAGCTCGTTTTGTTAACCATCTTTGCAAATCAGTTTCTTGGTGAAATTGCATAACATAAGAGAAAATTTAGTACTTTCGATAACACTTGATATTGAACTGACTTACATAAACTATAGTCAACCGAATCTACTAAGATAAAAACCAACTTCACAGTTTATACTCTGTAATCATTATTAATCATCACTCGCATCAACTAAGATTGTTATCCAAAAAGGGTCTAACCTACACAAAATAAAATTGCTTTCATTACACCAGTTATAACAATTGTTCAAAAATATAAGTAGAGCCATGGAGGAATAAAGTAGTCCGATGGGGTATGCCCTTTTTAGCAAAAGAAGATATACGCATTTTGTTTTTAATATTTTTATTGTTACCGGAATAATGAGATTAGCTGTAATATTTGTGAGACACTTATAATAAACATAAGGGACCAATAACAACATATTAAGAGTTTCCAAATATAGCGTGAGAAATTTGACACTTTTTATTGATTCGAAGCAAATATTTGCAAACCTCATTCGAGAACTTTACTGAGAACTATCCACATACGCATGAACCTTTGCGTATCAAGATTATAAAAAAGCCCCCCATCACCCCTCACATCTTCAGTGATTAAAAAAGCATTTTCCCTGCTTTCATTAGATGTTGTTAGCTTATCAAGATCGATGCTTCGTTCCTTGCGTAGTCACTATGAAAGCCCCAAGTAACTTGTTAGCATTCAAAAACATAATTTAAATATGAAAATTAGTTAAAGGTCAAATGTACCTTCTGAGGAGCACAATCAACCATTGTGGGACTTGAGTGGGTTGCTAATTGTAAGGTGCTTCTCTCTTGGGAGGCGCTCCTTTTACCCTCTGCCATCTACAATAATGAATTGATCAAGATCGATTTCTGAAAAGTAGTACCTCAAGAGAATTCGATTAAGTGAACTTGAATTACTAATCGATAATATGGAAGCCATATCCCAATAGTATTTTTTAAATGAAACACTTTGATTATATGTTTTCCCTGTTGAATAAATTTTACATCGAAGGCGAGTTCCAATTGCAGACACTTACCTGTGAGAACTGAAGCTTACATCTCGACACACAACTCAAAGTAATCAGTCATCCATTAAAAAAAAAGCTTATGACCATTGTTGTTTGAACCAACCCGCTAGCTTTCCTATAACAATAAAAAAATGTTTTTAATCATAATCTGATTCTATAGAATTATAGCTTGGTAGCTCTGTTAGTACAAAAACACTTTAGACACGGAAAACTTACTGTTTTTTTGTGTTCATTCATGACTAACTTCATATTATAGCCATTTTCTAAAACTTGGTTAAATCTTCAAAAGTGAAGAATGCTTTTAAGCAAAATGTATCTCTTAACAGAAAAAGGTATATCAAGTAGAGAATAGTTGGATGTAAAGAATACAATTATAATTGTGCAAGTGGCCGTGTATGGTCTATGTCATATAAATATAAGATGGGAAAAGGAGCCTTGAGTCAAATTATGTCTGCAACAGGCTTAAAAGTAATTAGTTTAAGAAATGATGGTCAACAGTGACACACCAGTTTTACATAAGCATAATTGTATAGTTGCAATGTCTCCTAATAGTTCATCCATTAACAATTTTAACTGTAGTATTATTTAAAGAATCGTTCATAAAAATTATGCATATCTAAGTGCTATCATATCTACTACATTAGCATATTCATGGTCCAACTAAGTTTCATTATGGTACAAGTGTTGGTCTTTGCTTACATTCTTTTTTGTTGGTCTTGGTTGCTCCAACTTGGAGTTCTAAAGTACTTAAGTGCGTAATTAAATTTCAGTCATCCAAACTGGGTCAAAATGGTTATGGTGTCAAAATAAAACAAAGAATTGATACACCTAAAACAAAATAAAAAATACTCATTACTACTAAAATTGATAACTTTACATATAAACATAAAACAATATTGTTTGGATTACATCAAAATAATGCAATCAATGAGTTATTACTATAACCTGGTACCGGAAAAGACATTTACTAATAGAGATACCAATTGAAAAAGAAGATAAGACGTCAATATTGATAGTAAGAATTGTCGAAGCTAAACAGCATATAATTTTTGCTCTACTTTCACTTAAATGACTATATGGAGAGACCGGAAAACTTAAGTCAATCAGTCCCTATAATTAATCCCAGACAGCCCTATGAGCAGTTTGATAAGCAATCCTAAACTGCCCATAAAAAGAGATATTCTAGTAAGTAATCACAAACAGTCCCTATGAGTTCAAATAAGAAATTCCAAGCAACTCCTAAAAGTAGTTATTCTTGTAAACAATACCAAACAGCCCGTATAATTGTGGCGAAGCTAATTTAAAGTTGATTATATACCAGCAAGAATTATCCATTGGCAATAATTTTGAGGTTAAAAACACACAATATCAGCCTTGATAAGCAATCCCAAATAACCCACTTGATATTTTTTATACGTAAATTTTAGATTTAAGATTATGTACGTTGTTGAAGTATTTCGGCCTTGATTTCAATTTACCCATGTGTAATTGACTTGTACTATAGGACATAGGAAAAGATAGATCGCAAGAATTCATCATACCAGAAGTAAATATGTGTGAAGGCATACGGTTGTTGCATTTTATCCATCATGATGTTTAATTGTGTAAAATTTTCCAAGTGCTTATTAGATATATGAAATGCTTGCAAGTTTCTTTCACTTTTACACCAAATAGTTTGTGCTCAATAAATAAGCATAGCAGTGGATTAAAATGTCAACAATAAGAAGTCAAAACATCTTCAGTATACCGAATATATTACGAAATAACATAAAAAGAAATTGACCCAAGACTAACCTTTTAATTATGATGAACTCCAGAACTACTTGTGTAAGATGAATAACTTGATCATAAACATCAAAATAAGAACCTATAAAAATTAATAATCAATGGAAAATCGAGAAGCACCAAATAATCATAGCTTATTGCATTGTCAAAATCTTCATAATTTTATCAAAAAAATATCAACAATAAACGATTAAACAAAAGTTTAAACATTACGCAAAACACATTTCCATAGTTCTCATATAGCTACTACATCATCACTTTGCTTAAATATTTATATAAAAAGAAAAGTTGAAAAGGCATTCACCTCATGTAACAAAAGTATTATAGCTTCAATCCGTTAAAAATATATTAAAACAACCAAATCTGCAGAGCACATGAATGTGGTTTTGATCCAACCAAATCCCTCAAATTGGTTGGGAAAAAAATATATTACAAAATATATTATAACTTTAATCCAAGCACAATTAGATTGATTATATATAAATTGAATGCACAAAACACACAAATTAAAAAAAAAAAAAAAAAAAAAAAAAAAAAAAAAAAAAAAAAAAAACTAATTCATGAATGCGATTTCCCCCAGTTTTTTTTCTAGGGTTTTGCTACAACACAATTAAATTGAACATAATCAAATCAAAATATATTACAAATTGAATCGAAATAAAATAGTTGTAACATGTTATTTAAATCGAAATCCTAAAAAAATGGAATTAGGTGCTACTTACCAATTGTTCGGTGTGAACATCATAAAATTCACCTGCACAGTCATATAATGATTCTGTTTTGTTTGGTGGAAATCATAAAATTATGTTTTGAATAGTTCATATTCATATAACAAAATCAGTTCCTTTAACTGGTTTTCTTTTTAATTGATAATGGTAATTGAAACTATTTTGGAGGTGTTTGTGTGAGGCGAAGGTATAAAAAATGAGAAATATGCTTTTGAAAATCGGATAAGAATCAAAATTGATTCACCTTCCTTATTTCGAGGGCTTTTTGTTTACAGAAATTGATTTCAAAAAATTCAAAAACTTACTAATAGTGGTGTGGTTTCCAGGTGTCATTTTTTTAGAGTTTTGAGGTGATTTATTGCCTCTAAAAATAGCAATCACACTTGTGTTTTATATAGGTTGATATCTCTACATTATATATAACAGGAGGCATTTGAAGGAAATGTCCAGTCATTGTCCAGTCAATGCCCAGTCAATGCCCAGTAATTCAATTTCAGCCATGTCATCTGCCATGTCATCACATGTAAATTATTTTTTAACATGTATTTATTTTTTTAATTTTTAAATGAATTTTGTAAATTGATATTTTATATACAATTTAATATCACATTTTGGCCTCCATGTTATCGGTTTTTGTCCATGTTTATTAATTTTTTTAAACTTAAAATTCTGTATTTAATTTAGAATTTGGAATTAAATCCATAATTAAAAAGGTAATTATTAGGATTCGAACCTAGGATTTGTTAGTAGAATAATAAGGATGTTTACCACTAGACCAACTTATTTTTTGAGATATATCATCCAAAACTAAAAATATAATGTTCAAAAGAAAGTTAATACCGTATTTTTAAAAAGATATTGCTTAATTTATAAAAGATAAAAACACCCGTATATTGTTTCAAAAAAAGAAAAACCCTAATTACATATACTCGGTTTTGACTGCTCCAGTAGACATGTTTTATGGTTTTCAGTTGCTAATGATCTTATGTTGTTTATTGTATTTGCTGCTTTAGGTGTGCTTTTGTTGGACAAAAATCAAAAGTATGTATCCCTTTCTCAAAACCATAATGATCTTATGTTGGTTTATTTTGTTTGCAGATTCATCATCTACATGTTTATCTTTATATACCTCATAAGGTCACAAAACCCTAATATTATTGAAAAAAAGGTACCAGAACCGCCATCTCCCATGACCATATTTTGGCAGAAAATAACAAACAATGATCAAGGTATCAACTTCAGTTATTATTTTACAATTTACATGAAAAAAGAATATTAAATCAATGTTTGTAAGAACTGTTCCAAGAGCTTCTTATGAAAATGTGAAATTTGATCGTTATCTTTTATACATATACATATGTTACTGTCATTGGAACTTGCACCATGTTATAGACGTTGTCATAGACGTCTATTTATCTTTTAAGCAATTGTGCAGAACCTCCATCAACATATTTGTATTTGGGTGTGATTTTTGATTTGAGTGTTATCTAATGACAGAAGGTGTCGTGGACATATCCCACGTTTTCCCAAGTTCAACCACATCAAGCCCTACAAAATCCTGCCTGTTCCAAATAATTTGAAACAGCTCAGAGCTCAATGCCTTATGTTTCTGGCATTAAGGTTGTTCTAATGAACAAATTGCATCCTTACATTGTTCTATGTCTGTTTGTGTATAGTGAACAACGTATTTTTTTTTCTTTTCTTTTGATTTTATGCTAAAATTATTTTATTCAATGTATATCTGTTATTATTTAGTGACAACTACTGTTTTGGTTTTCGTATTCAGGAGATCAATTCAGGTATACCTTATATTAGGGTTGCCATCTCATTAACAATAGGTTCTTGTGAGGTTAATTTTCTTTTTATCATATGATTTTATGCGATTTAATGAAAACAAATAGAAACATCTAATCTATGCTTCGCAAATTTGGGCAGTGGAAATCAAAAAACGAGGGAGATTTAGTTGTTAAAATCTACTATAGAAAGAAGAAACTTGTGTGGGAGTTTCTTGATGGGTCTCTTAAAAAGAAGATGGAAATTCCATGGTCACAAATATCTGCCATCAATGTCGTTTTTTATGAAGAACAGAAGGGTCGTATAGAATTAGAGGTTTTCTACTCTTTAACTACTTATTTTTAACATGACATGCATCAACTTTAATGAATATTGAATGTAATCATGTGAGGACATTTTTTCGCAGTTGAGCAAACCACCAGAATTATGTAACGAGGTTAACTTCATAGCTAAAAAGCATACCAAATGGCAGACAACTACAAATGATTTTACTGGAGGTCAAGCTTCTATTTGCAGGTACGTAACAATGTTCCAATAACATTATCAGATAATCACTTTCAACACACCAAGACCCTCTGAATTAATGTCTATTTTTCAGGCGACATACGGTTTTATGTCCACCTGGAGTCCTCAATGAGCCATTTAGGAACCTTTTAGAAAGTGATGACCAACTACGGAGTTTAAAACAACAACCTTTTCCTATTCATTCTCCACCTTTCTGCCATCAATGCGTACACGCAAGTTCTTCAATTCCTGCTCTATACCATGAAAATCATCAGGTGGCAGTCGCACCTTTTGTTCCTAATCCAGTTTAACCAATTGGTTCTTTTGCGGGACAACTAAATCAATGAGATTTTGTGCAGTGACGCCTTTTTATGATCCAATAGGATTGGATTTTAGGTGTTTATAAAAAGGTGTAGTAGACTCTTATTCGAAATCCACCTCTTACTATATTATATGGACTTCGTTTCTTCAAATCATAGTGTTACTTCGAATATGGCAGGTTGGTTGAATATTTCTTTTTCAGGTCTAAAACCTTAAAACCTATAAGTTATGTTGGTTTATGTGTCATTAATGCATATCCTCAAAACTACTGATATATGTGTATATAATATTTTTTCGTATCAAGTAAAGTTTATTTGATGGAACATAACATTGCAATTGTTTAAGTTTACTTGGTGAATGTTATAACTCAAAACAGTCACCCATTAGACCCCTTACAGCACCAACCAAATACCCCCTTACAGCAGCCATTAAAGCACCCATGGCAGGAGCAGAACACATCATTAAATCAGCCATCCAAACACCCCCTGACCATAACCAGACACTCCCTTACACCAGCCATCCAAAGACCCCCTTGGCACCAGCAAAACAAACCCTTTAGCAGCCATCTAAACACTCCCGGACAACAAATAAGGAGATAAACAATCATTTCGTCTTGCATATGTTGCTTTGACATTTATGCTATGCTTATTTGAAATGTCGTAGGAAAGAGACTTTGACATGAATAATATTAGGCTATGAGCAGATTTATCTTAATTTTGGATTTATGTTTTAGCATGTGTACCTTTATATTAGATTTGCATGAAGGCCTTCTAAGTGAAAAGCCCGTTAAATAATAAGAACCTAGAAACAAGTGAAGTTTGGTATGTTTTAGGATAATAAATGCTTTAGTTTTTAAGATTATTGCCATGTTAGATTATTTATCATGGTTCAATTGGGAAGAAAAACTCAAGAACCTACTATATCAACGGAAGTGCCAATAGATGAACCGACTGGAGACTCTAAAACGGACTTTAATAAACCCTTGACCTCACTTTTAATGGAGTTTTCCCTCATTCATCTGGAAGAGAAGCTAAACTTTTTACCGAGATTTGTGTACTAAACATAAATATAAGTAGTCACTTAATTATTTATGCATTTTATACTTACATTCATTGTGGCCACAAAATGTTTCTCCTTGGCGAATCTTTACCAACTGAAACAAGTGATGACCACTAATCGAAACAAGTTGTGGGAAAATAAACGATGTTCTGCGATAACACTAATACATTAGAAGGGTTTTACACCCTTGATAAGCAAGGTCCGTTAAAATCTGAAGCATAAAAGGTATGATCGAGAACAATTTTATTTTTTTGTCATCTTTTTGATCATGGAGCCACTGTAAAGTTAATGTTAAAGAAGGACAAGGTTAGACATCATGTCTGCAAAGTCTTTGTTACACCGAATCTCAGAGTATGAAGCAGCTATAAAAGACTATTTATAGGTTCACCGTCCGTGCTATCTCGATACAATTCCCCTATTGCTATGACTCAAAGCAGTACACCTACACGTAAGTATGCATTCGTTTTGGTTGGTTGCTTTTAAGTACATTTTAATGTGTATTAATTCTTGCTATGTTTTGTGTATTGCAATGTATAGTTGGCCTACCACACAGACTTTAAATAACAATTTTGTTACCCCTACGCACATGCTTGCGAATAGTAAGAGAAAGTCACATCTGATTTGTTATAGTGATCCGTTGCCTACATCTGCTACTATGGACTTTGCGAGTATGCATAAGAAACAGCTCATAAAAATCAGTGCATTACAATGATGGCGGTGTATCAGTTGCACGTGTACGTAGTCAATCGTGTCCCCATTTTGGTTTGTTTGCCTTTTCAGCTGAACAAAACCCTATAGATGACTAAGGATGGTCAAAGTTGGCCAACATATTGCACACCAACATGCTTGCAAGGGAATTCAATGTATTTTTTTTTTAATAATGTTTGGCCATATATTAATATTTATCTCTAAGATAATAAATTGTAGTCACAAACCAGCCAGAAAAGATGTAGTTAACTACGAACTCTTTGCATCCCAGTGTGCCATTGCAACTAATCTTTTACGTCATCAAACCTTTATTAATGGTAATTCTATTGTTTAGACATAAAGTTACATTCTGAAAATTTACCTTTTGATGTTGTATGTATTGTTCATGATCAGGTGTAATGAAGTGGGTCGGTAAATGTCACTAAATTAATCAAGTTTTAGCTATAAAACCTAGGCCACTTCAACTTTTAAACACTTTTAACCAAAATTGTAATATTTCTGAATTGTTCTTTGAAAAAAAGATAGAAGAAACACGGCTTCATTAGCATTGTCAGGAACCCGGTACGGTGCTGATGCCAAACTACATGTACGTATTACCAAACTTTAATTATGGCAAACCAATTATTTATAAGCTTATCACAGTTGTTGATAACAAGCGAAACATATCACATTTACAGCTATTGCTTCAAGTCTATATTGCGGATGTGACTGGCAGCGCGTTGCTCACTTGGTTTACCCCAGAAGCACACTAACTACTTCCAGCCTGCGCTGAAGTTCTAAGCTACGTACCAGATCCTAACCCGTATGAGCTTCCATCAATAATAAAAAATCTTCAAAACACCAAACACAGGTTTCAAGTCCACTTTGGAGTTGGGATTCGCAAAGGAACACCAAGGTTAGTTCTCAACCATGTGTCCGACGCTAGGATACTGCTTTTTCCGCAAATCGAAAGGGTGGAATCTTCAAAATTCACAGAAACAGGAAGTGAAGGAGATCCATTCACTGAAGTGGCCACTGAAACACTTACTGTGCAGCGTCCTTACCAGCAACATATGCATGCTCCAGGAGCCGAGGGTCGGCCAATACATGTAATATTTTGTTATCATTCACTCCAATATTGTTATGTATATTCGTTATCACTTGGTCCTTTTAATAGATTTTGTAGACAGAATAATTTTTATTGATTTATCATAGTATAACATGGTTCAATTAATATTAATTTGTGTTTCAGGATTGACAGAATAGACAAATATTTGTGTCATGACAATGTTGAAGAAGTTGTTGAGGCTTTAGTAAGTTCCCTCCCCCTCTCAGCCTGTATATTTGGTGCGCTGGATCAACTCCAATGGGACTTACAGCTACCCGTATGCAAAAAGGTCATATTTTCTTGGGGATATTAGTGGTCATTACAAGAGTGGCAGGACCATTGTTGATGTTATAACAAGGCTACATACTCTCGCTGCAACTTGCACACAGAGAAACTCGCTAATTGTATTTTAAATCTGTTATTTACAGGCAAAGGAGTTCTAGAAAAGACTGTTGGTGGCTCTTGAGACACACACTACTGACACAGTAAGGAATACTTAGATTTGACTCCCATTATTAAAGAGTATTTGTCGGAATTCATTGCTAAACTTGATGATAGTCTGGAAAGATTAATGTTCTTTTTATGCAATCTTATGGAGGTCTAGCTCCAGAAAGTAGTTTTCAGGTCATAAAGCCGTGTTGTCGGGTCCTACAGGTGGTGTCATCGGGTACTCTCAGGCCCTTTTCGAGGTTGAGACAGAGAAACCATCAATTGGGTTTAATATGGTGACACGTCTACTGATGTGAGCTGATATGCAGGAAGTTATGAATAGCCGGTGCTATAATTCATGCACCGGTTCTATAATTCAAGCACCTTAGCTCGACATTAGAACAGTAGCTGCTGGTGGTGGTTCCAAGTTAAAGTTTCAATTTGGAACGCTCTGGGTTGGACCAAAATCAATAGGTGACTTTAAGATAGGTCCTTACCCTCAAGGCCTCAACATTTATAAGGAAGGAAAATGGTCGATTATTAAATCTATAATGTATTTATTCAAGATCAGACATTGGTTGATCTTTTACTCTTAATATACAATTTTGCACGTTCATTTTTCAAAATTTATTAGGATTTAATGCCTCCTGTTATGTTATTCTTCTTCAGATGACAAGGCATGCACATTCGTGGGGACTGTTTCATACTTCCCTCGAGAAGTATTAAATTCCTCTCCTGCAACTATATGATTAAATATACATGCATGTGTCCTTTTTTACTTCCGTTATTTTCATATTGTAAAATGACCCTTGCAAAATTATAGGTAAGAAACCCAAGACCGGTGAACATGAACACGACGAATATCATAACAAGAAGGCGCATAACCTTTTGTAAGGCAATCATGTAAAGCCTGTAGAATAAACTGAAGCGTATACAAGTTTGTTGCTCCACTCTCAATATTCAGTTGATCAAGGTTTGTTATTACTTCACTAGTATTTTCATTTAGTAAAGGGCTAGAATGTGCATTTTTTTCAGTGGGTTAATCTTTAATATAGTACTTGCATCTGAGTTTTTAACTTTGTTTATAAATCTGCACATATCACAAAAGTTGATCAATGCTTTATACCTTCATGGTTATTTTTAGTTTGGAGCTCTTCCTATTATGCCAGTTCAAGCAATGACTCAACAAGTTGATTACATAGTTATTTTCAGATCGAAATTCTATTTGACAGGGGTCTTTAGTTTTGTCTCTTCTTTTATGTGGATTATCAAGGTTCTAACAAATGTTGCTGCAATTCAGCCGCTAGAAATGCTAAGCAGTCTTGAGTTATCAAAGAAAGAAATGGAGATACATAGTATTCAGGTCAGTCTTAGCGTCTTGGTGGCATCTTTTTTTAAATTTATGAATAATTATCTTTAGTTCGTGATGGTATTTGTTCTCGGTTTTGCAAGTAGGAAACCATAGCAAAAGCTATTGAAGAGAAAATAAGCACTGAACAGCACCGTTACTTATTGAATGAGCAGTATAAAGCTATAAAAAGGTGGCTTCTGTAACCAATGTTCTATTTGTTATTGCTATGTTTTGCTGTAATTCAAAGGTTTTCTTACTACGAATCCTTCATAATCTAATATGACGTGTATTATCTTGCTACAGGAATTAGGACTTGAGACTCATGACAAAACAACTCTCACTGGTAACATTCCAATTTTTGTTTGTATAATAACTTCATCAATTGATGGAGGCACACTATAGCTAAATTTTTATGTTGGTATAATTCCAAGTAAATATTTTAGCGTAGTATAACTAAATATTATGTATTCTGATGCATAATACCCATACTTTCAGTTTCGATTATATCTTTTCAAAGTGAGATTTTTAGTCAAATGCAGGACACGGAAGAAGATTAATCAAACTAATGCAAAGATTGAGAAAATGGAACAAGATAAGTAGACCAAAGAGGATCTGAAAACAACATAATTGGGTACTTCAACAATCAACTATATTGATCCTCGAAAGCTATGACATGGCTTAAAAGCAATGAAGTTCCCATCGAGTATATACATGCTTGAATTAAAGCTAATCGTATGATTAGATGTCAGACAATCAGGAAACATATAAGAACATTGACATATGGAAGATTAAGAAGGTTATCAAGGAAATGGAAGCTGCAAGATGCAATGGTACCAGCATGGTTTAATTAAGGGCAAATGATATTAAAAGGTATTATACTTGCCACAAATTCATCGAATGGGTAGTGAACTAAAAAATTTGACTTTTGGCACTATTAACTTGTCTTTTTTTCTTTTTGTGGGTATTTTGTAAAAATTTTGGACAATTTTGCCCCTCATAGCTAATACAAATTTTTTTTTCCCGAAGGGCAAAATTGTCCAAATTTTTTTCAAAATACCCTAAAGATGATGAATTTGAAAGAAAATTACCCTCAAAATGAAAAAAAATAGTTCACTACCCATTCGATGAATTTGTGGCAAGTATATTACCTTTTAATATCATTTGTCTTTTAATTAACTTAACTTTTTTAACGATATTCATAAGGCTTTCTCGCCCATCGGGCTGGCTATGATTTGTTGCTTTGTTTTTGCGTACCACATTGAAACTTTTTTTCCTCACATATTCGATAACCATTTATTTCTTTTCGTTCTAAATACATTCAATTAAAAATTTGGTATGTTTATAGCTTATTTTTCGTTAACTTAAGTTTTTTAACGATATTAATAAGGGTTGCTCGCCCATCGATCAGGCTATGCTTTGATACTTTGCTCTTGCTTACCACTTTAAAACTTTCTTTTCTCTCATATTCGGTAACCGTTTATTTTTATATTTTTCATTCTTAATGCGTTAACAAGATCAACAGACTATTAGACCTTTTGAAAATAATTGTTAACCCACAAGTATTCTTCATCTTAATGAATTAAAAAGACAAATTCATACATTTATATATTCTTATCTGTTAACAAACCTTTTATCGCTACAAAAAAAAGACAAAAAACATCTCTTATAAATATTTTTAATTTATAATTGTTGAGCCTCAAATACTTCCTAATATATTATTTTTCGATAACTAAAACCATTCAACAACAATTATGACTCATGCCCGTCATTATTCTATATTATTTTCTGTTAACTAATACCTTCCAACGATAATTTTAAGTCATGATAATTCTTAAAAAAAAACCTACGACTTAAAACATAATTTTATGATAATTAAAACCATCAAAGTTATAATTACAAGGCATGCCCGCCCATCGGGCGGGCTTTGAAGTCTAGTATATATATATATATATATATATATATATATATATATATATATATATATATATATATATATATATATATATATATATATATATATATATATATATATATATATATATATATATATATATATTATTAAATTAATTTATTACACTCAAAACCTCATACTTTTCATATTTTATAAACTCCCAAAAGAAAACCTAACGTCTTACGCGATAAACCTCAGTTTTTACGACAAATCGGAAAATTATCATTTTCAAAACAAAGTTTCCAAAAATAGATTTTCACACTCTTTTATAAGCATAACACATAAAAACAAACTCCTCGTAACTTGCTAACGCTCAAATACTTGAACGAAGACTCGTTACGCAAAAACACAAAAACACCAAAACTTCACAAGTCATTTCTACACCACAAAGGTGATCAAAATGAACTTTCCCAAATTTCAAACTTTCCAAATCACAATAAAAACCATTTACACAAAGGGATTTAGTGCTAAAACTCACCTATATCACTTAAATCACCTAGGACACACCAAACAAACGTCAACCGAGTCAAGACTATCAGTCAAACTGACCTGCTAAAACCACGGTTGTTACACCCATAAGCTCACATTAGTTCATAGTTAAGTTTTTACAAGTCATTTTAACTACAAAACCTGTTTCAAGTTCAAGTCTCAAAAATACAAGAAAAATCAGTAAAAAAATAAATAAAAATAAAAAATCAGAAAAAAGAAGTGAAGAAGAAGATTGGAGCATGGTATATGATGGATAGCTTGGTTTAGTGTCTCAGGGGAGACTTTAGGAAAGGTTTTGGTTCCTTATTCTTGGCTTTAGATCACACTGCCTTTGTAAGCTTTTTAATTTTCCAAGTTTTTAGCTTTTAATGTAGCCTAGTTTGTTTACTGCTTATTTGCTTAAGTTTGTGCTTCTTTCAAGTTTGTTATACTTAGTTTAGACAAACTTTAGTGTTATATAGCTTATCTATATTATTGGTGCAATTTTACTCACAACTGTCATTTTAAGCATCATAGTGATTTATAGGAGTTTGTTGTTTTTCTGTTCCTACAAGTTTATTTCATCATCAATCAAGGTTATACTTCGGTCTTGTGGCATGAATCACTAACATCCTTTGAAAATCTCACTAGTAGTATGTTTAAGGGAGTGTTTGGATCAGGGCTATGCATAGACTCCCTCTGTGTTTGGGTGTGAGATATTAGTTTAAACATACCAAGTCAGGTCACATTAGGTTAGCCAAATCATAAAAATTAGGTTCCTTTTTGACAAAAGTCAAAATCCATCTTAATCTTATCTAATTAGCCCACTGTTAGGATTTAGTATCCCAAATCTCATGTAATCTTTGCATAAATAGTTTAGATGGTTAAAAACAGTTACATATTAGCTTAATATAACTTATTAAATCAGTAGGGGTCATTAGAAGTTCATAAAAGTCAAACTAGGTAGTTTATTTCAAAAGTCAAAATTGCATTGTGTTCAGTTTTCCAAAAACTCCAAGAATTTTTGTGATTTTTCTACTTAGATTCAGACCCTGAAATTTTTAGGAGTAATTGTCCCCCAGCTGAACTTTGGAATCCCACAGCCCTTACATTTTTGTGAATTTTTTTGTGGGCCCCACAGACTCTCAAACACAGTTGCAGGGGAAGGACCTCCCCTGTGCACAGATAACTGCAGTCAACACCACCAACTTTGGTGGTTGCTCCTGACCACCTCAGTGGGTCCCACAGGCCCCATTTGGGTTCTATCAACCCCCCTCCTGGCCACCTTCAAAGTTTGAGCAAGCTTTTGAGCTCAAGCCTTGTGGACCTCACCTGAAAACACCATCACACTCTGTCCCATTTCTGTTTAAAGTTTGGCTTAACAAAATGCTTAATTGTGCTTAATTGCTTATTCAAGGATTCTAGTTGGTTTGTGATAGCTTATTTCCATTCACTTAACTTAATTGGACCATAATCCACCACTGAGAGTCCTCAGCAAGCTTGTTTGAAGCTTTTGGCTTGACAGTTTGACCAAAGTCAACTGTCAAGGCATTAAGCACTTAAAGTGCTTATTTTCTGAGTTCCATTCAAAGTGTTTTCTTAAAAGTTGTTAGATTTTAGTGTTAAAATAGTTTGGAAAAAGAAAAAACAGAAAAAGCCAATTTAATTATAAGTGATAGTTTCTATTTAATTTAATTTAACTTTTTAATTTTCTTTTCAGCTTATTTTTAAGCACTCTTGAATTTTTATATTTTTATTAATTTTCTTTTATATTGAAGTATTTTTAGAAAATTTTCCAGAATTTATCTTGTCATTTAGTAATTATTAGATTTAATACTAGATTTATTAATTATTAATCAATATTAAAGTATTAAATAGCATAATTAGTTTTTATTAAGCACACCCTAGTTTTTATTATTTTCCTAGCTTTTATATAAGTTAAAACATATTTAGGAATTTTTCTAGAATTTCTACTGTTCATTTTCTATTTTTTGGAATATAATTAGTTTAATTGGTAATTAATTAATAATTAGAATAGTAATTATTAAATTAGTTTAAAAATACATAAAACCAACTTTTTATAATTTTTTAGATTCCTGTGATGGTTAATTATATTTATAAAAATTTTCTTAATTATCTAAGTCTTTTTAGTATTTTTAATAATTTAAATCAATATAATTAGTTAATTAATAAGTAAGTAGTAATTAATTAATAATAAATAATTAAATAGTGTAAAAATAATTTTTCTTTTTCTAAAAATTTTCTTTATTCATTAGGATTGTAAAAATATTAATTTCATATCCGTAGCCTTTTTAGTTAATCAATTTTACTTTTAATCACGTACGTCAATATACGTTTATAATTAAAACGTACGTTTTTAGGTTTTAACTCATTTCTTCTCAGTCTTAATTCTCGTAATCAATCATATAGCTTTCCTAAGCTATTTCATTTCATAATTCTCAAATACTTCTCATCACAACCCTTTCCTGTGAAAAATCACCCGATCACAAGCACGTTAAAGCATAATTCACACCTCGTCCCGACATAACGACCTGGTGATACCCTATATTACCCGGAAGCATTGGTATAGGTAGTTTGACTATATTGACCACACCTGTGGTTGACTTTAGTTGACTGCTTTTGAGCCAATCACCTACCAACACATATGTTATTCCTATGTTGCATATCCAATCATCCATCCCTAATAACAACCACACTCCACCATCATCACATTCCTTCGAACACTTGAAGTTCATTGAAGAACTCAAGAAAGCCCATGAGCTTTGTGCTCTTCTTGTCTTACACCTTGCTCAATGTAACTTGGAACAACTTTTCTCTAGCTCTCCTTCATCACCCCACAACTTGAATCAAGTTGAAAAACATGTCAACAATTGACCTTGTGGCATCTTTCTCCTAAAAATCATTGCATTCAATGAAAACTTCACTTGGATTGAATATCTTCTCACTAGATCACATTCAATACCCTCACTTGAACAACATCCAAAACCTCAATCAACCTCTTCCGCTACACACTCTCCACCACCAAACTATCCAACACTCATGCACCCAAACATATACCTCCATTAATCCAACAATCTTACCCTAACTTAACCATTTTCATTCCAAACACTCAATCATCAACCATCTAAGCATAATATATGCTTATGATTTTCACTTTCAAATAAGAATCAACCAACCTTTTGTTACAAGCAAGTCCGATGGCTCTCTTTGGCAAATTAGGATCTTTAACATAATCACTTTGAATTAATTGTTATGTATCCTTAATATTTGTTTGCTATGCTTGTTATTTGTATATTGCATATTTTCTATGTATGCTTATGCTTCTAATATTTTTGCAGCCAAGATTTCCATTGCTCGATTCCTTGGTGCCCTCGAACGAGGGGGAGCACACATCAAGGGGGAGCTTTCATCCCGTCTAACTTCATTTATGAAGCTAGTCGGCATAACCTTTTTGATTCTACAAAAAGGGGGGAGAAGTGAATATAAACTCACTAAGTACATGTCTAAAAATTAATTTTTAGACTTGATGAGTTTAGGTTTTATAATCATCAAAAAGGGGGAGATTGATGATATAAATAATACCTAAAAACATTATTAACATTTATCGATATCTCTATGTTTTGATAATCACAAAACGTAAACCCATTAAGCTAAAAATTATGACGTAAACAAGTATTTAGTGATAAATATTCACTTTACATCCAAATCACTTAAGGTATGAATAAACAAAGTGTTTATTGCATTCTATGATCAAAGGAACATTTTTCTTAAACACTAGACTTTTTATAAAATGTCACAAAATATTTTATATCTTTTACAAAATCATTTTTGAAAATAAAAGAATATGTTTAAATCATTATAAATATATGAATTCAAATTTTTAACCAAAAATGGTAAAAATGTTCTAGAAAAACTTTCCCCAGTAAAAGACAAAATTTATGGCCGTTTTGGGAGGGCGGCCCCATTAATAATTAAGGGGACCGGCCACACTCCCAAACAGTATTTTTTCTTCTATAAATACTGGCTTAAATCTGACATTTTTCCTCACCTTTTGTACTATAAACTTTCTGATCTAAATCTTCTATACTATTCTCTTAAACCCTTTGATCATATAATCATAATCTTTTGTTTCCAAGTGATCCAAGCTTCAACTTTCAAGTGCAAGAGAAGAATACTTCAATCCTTCAAGACAAGAAGTATTACAACTTGTTGTGACCTCCACATCCAAGTTGTTTTGTGCATCATCACTTGTATATTATTCATCCATTTGTGTATTAGTTGTGAATATTAGTTAGATATTGTAAGCTTAAGGAATTAGGCTGGTAAGGTGTGTAGGTAGAGAAGTTGTGAAGAGATAGTGGCGTGGAATTAGTGTAGGTGTGAAGAAGTAGTGGTGTGATTAAGTAGTAACTAGGTGTGAAGAATTAGTGGTGTGATTAAGTAGTGACTAGGTGTGAAGAAGTTGTAAAAAGGTGTGACGAAGTTGTGGTGTGATAATTGGTGTGTAAGGTTTTCTCCGCCATAAGGGAGCTTGTTAACATAGTGAAGAAAACTCTCGAGTAGGTGACTCGGGGAGTGGAGTAGGGCAAGGAAGGTGTCCTTGTAGCCGAACCACTATAAATCATTTGTCTCGCGGTTAGATCTTTCCATCTCTTACTTATTATCTTGCTTATATCGTTATTACTTTTGTAGACGTAGACGTATATATATATATATATATATATATATATATATATATATATATATATATATATATATATATATATATATATAGTTGCTCATATAGTGCTAGTGTTGATTTCACTTAAAGATCAAACAAAAGTTTCATTCACAAAACAAAGTTTTTACAATCAAATTAAAAAGATAACGTACATATAATTGATCATTTCGATCAAGTATAATTTTCATATAAAATATAATTAAGGATTACAAAATAAATGTTTACTTACTTATCTCTCGTATATAGCTATAATTGTTTATACTATGCATGTGTTAATTTCACATACTTAGCTTACATTATTATTATTGTTCATACTTATTACAGTTTTTAATATTGTTCAAGATTTGAGTTTACATAAGATCGAATTAAAGTTTTAAAAGTAAACAAAGTTTTTAAAACTAAACTAAGTTTTCATAATAAAATTAAAAAAACGTAAAATTATTTGACCCCCTTCTAGTTTTCCACATTATAGATTACTATGCATGAAGGTTGGTGAAACAAACACATAGAATCACTATTAAAAGAAGATAACGAAGAAAAAAAAAACGAAAAAAGACACCTGGGCCTAAAACGATATTTCTCATGGTCCAATTACTTAACGACATCTAATGTCCCATCAACATGGGTAAAAAAAACGGTGCCAATCACCAAACTGCATGTGTGAAACCACAAAACGACATGGTATACGTCTTTTCAGTTTTTCCCTTCTAACTTCTAAACAGCAGCTTATAGGGTAATTTATAAGCTAAAGAAGTTTGGGTTTTTGTCTTTCCCAATTTCTTAAAAACAAAATTTGTATTATCACTTCTAAGTTAGCCTCTTTTTATGCTTGTATTCACCAAGTTTTTCCGATACATTTTTATTTCCACACAAAAATTACTAAATCAACTGTAATTTGAGAAGGTTTTACTCTCGACTATTCAGGTATTCCTCATCACAATTAGGGCTAGATAAACCACAAAAAGAACTTGTTAAATTTATACATTAATCATCCTATCTTCATTCCTGTTCATTTATTGCGTTATATTGGACCTAATGTAAACAACGTCCATTATTTCATTGTCACACAAAACAAAACATTTGATACATGCTAATTTGAATTGACTTATAGTATACTGTATAGCGTCATCTTTAAAATTGCAGTAACTAAGCAACTTACTGCTGTAAGTTTCTTGTAAGTTATAAGGCCATGATCTTGTTTGAAATAAACATAATATATAGTTAGCTAGAGTTGGTTGTTAATAAGCTAGTTGGTTAGTCTACTAATTAGTAACTAACCTGTGGCGCCTTCACCGACCGGTCCTACGGCTAACTTTGGAGACTCAAATCGCGTAACGGGGCTGAACTCATACTTTACACTACATGCACCCAACCATTGGACTACTGTTACGGGGACAATACCACTAGACTACTAGCTCAGATGGTTTTGAAGCGGAGCCTTGGGAATAAATTTTTAGGTTTCTAAGGGCCTGTGAGTCTGCACATTGCCTTCCACATTCTGTCCTTGGGGCAGAACATGTGGGCGGGTCAAAATTGCTGGTTATTAACATTTTTTTTTTTTTTTTTTTTTTTTTTTTTGCGAATATAAAGTAACTCACAATACCGTCTTCCACGGGTTATGGGTCCCAATACCGTCTTCCACGCTGTATGGGGAGGTTGAGACGTAGACAACCATACCCCTACCTAAGGTAGAGAGGTTGCTTCCGGTTCTACCATAGGTAGAAAAGGACCTCCGGCCTTGCAAGGGGTGAGGATCGAACCCTTGTCCTCTGTCTCTAGAGGCAAGAGTGTTAACCACTTGATCCAACCTTGCTCTTTTTTTTTTTGCGAATATACAAATACAAATTTCAAAATGTTTTTGCAAATACAAATTTCAAAATGTATGCTATTTTTTTTTTTTTTTTTTTTTTTTTTTTTTTTTTTTTTTTTTTTTTGCGATTGTCTTATTTATTTGTGCCAGCTAGCTAATTTGTTTTGATTCCATGGTATATGATTCTTGGATCCACATTTACCCTTTAAATGGTGCTATTTGTTTTCCATTATTGATATGATGTAGCATATGATATAACTTGGCGTAATTATGTTAATGGTGTTTTGCCAACCGAAATCATTTTGGTTTTCCATGGTTAGATGTGATTCTAGTTTTCTGCATATACCGAGGTGAAGTCTATATAGTGACTCTTGTGATGTTTGGCTTTTACTTTAGTTTACATGCAAGGTTAAGATCTCATCTGATGCTTGCTGGTGGTATTGTATTGTAATATTAGAGATGACTCACAAGATACTTTACGGTGAATTTCTGTCGAATATTTATCGCAAACTGAGCAGAGGGTACAGCTAAAGGGGTGACCTTAGACATAAGTGCTGAACATGAATTCAGTCTTGTAAAAACACTTGTATGGTTACATAATCTTGCATCCACCAGGTAACATTTGTTAAGATCTGATATCATTCTGCAATATATTCTTGTCATATGAAATACTTGATCTAACTTGTATGCGTTTTAAGTTCCGTTGGCGCATAACTGAAGTTAGTGTCTCGGTCACAAAATATTTATGTCATATTCATCTTAATTGGAAGATTTGAGACTGTGTTAGAATGGTATTATAAAGTGATTTCTTTTTCTGTTCATATGAATATAATATGCAAGTACATGTCAGTACTCATATCATCTTTTGAATGAATATTACACCATGATGTGCACATTGAAATTCATTGGTCTACCAGCGTCCTGAGTAGAGTAGGGAAGCATATTAGGTGCCTCTTTTCCATATATGAATAAAAAAGCAAGTTTACTAAAAGAGGCATGCCATGGCCACATAAAGTTTACACAAAAAATTCCCACTCGCTGACATGTCAGCGTGTGATTGGTTTTTTGAAAAACCAATCACACGCTGACATGTCAGCGAGTGGGGATTTTTTGTGTAAACTTTTTGTGGATGTAGCAAAATTCTTGCTAAAAACTGTAACTTTTATCATCAAACTATGCCATCCAACCATCTAGTACTTATTGGAATCTAAAAAGGCTGCAACTTTTCTTTCGGGATGGTCCTTAAGTCCATATTAGCCAGTCATGTTGTGTCAGTAGATAACTAGATATATATCAAGATTTCAATTATGAGGCAACCTTGCCTTCTTGATCCCAGTCCTTGAGTTGATTTCTTTAGGATACTCATCTATATCATAATGAGGTTTCCTGCAGTAAACAGTGATATAAAGGTTTCCAATTTACCAACAGCATGTGCTACTGTCACCAGGAAAGCAACATTTTAGTGGTGCATCTTTTGATGATTATTGCCTGTCAATTTTATATAGATTACAGTCGTTGCACACTAATAAGTACCCTTTTGATTTTGCCGTTCTTAATTGGTTTTATACGTATGTTGTTTCTTGTTAAGTAAAGAGTGAAATCAGCTGTGAGAACGTATATATGCATAGCTGCATGAGTTCATAAGCTCCCAGTTTGGCTTTAAACAAAGCACATGATATACTGAATTGAATCTCAGTGAGGCTTGCTAATCTGTAAGATATAGCCACTCTATATTGTAATAATGATTTTATCAAGGCATTATGATCCCAGATGAAGAAGCGCTCAGCATCTCAAAATGAAAGAAATCCGTTTTCGTAAATTTTTAGGTGACCATCCAGAAGAACTTTTTAACATCTTACTGTTTGCTAATTTAGTCTGACAATACATGATATAATGATTTGGTAACTTGATTTGAGGAACGTTGATGAAATCTCTTCTGGTTCCTTGTGGCTAGAATATAGTAGAATGTTGTACCCTTACTTCAAACTGAAACACTATTGTTAGGCAAGTCTCTGTGATATAGTAGATATGCTGTTTAATTCCGAGAGGAAATAACTTATTTTAGGGGCCATGCAACTAGCTAAAGTTACATGTGTATTCATTTTCACTTCGAGGAAATTGTGATAGAAATATAGATAGAGAAGTCGGGCAATGAGTAAATTTTGTACATATTAGATGACGGAAACAAAGCATCATTTGTATTAACAAAAAATTGTAACAAGGGTGGTCATGCGTACAGTAATTTTGTGTGAGTGGGGAAAGTGAAACGATGTAGTATAGTTAAAAAGTAATTGCCCCTCTACATTCAAATTTTATTGGTTCTCTATGTAGATATCAGTGAGTTCTGAGAATTATGATGCACTGTTTTCTCCTCCACACCTTAATAGATTGTGTTTGTATGTAAACATTGTTGCTAGTTCGAGTGCCCTTTTGCTGATACGCCTGATAATTCTTGAGAAGAATTGCTGCCATATCTTAAACCGTAAATATCTACTTTTATACTGGAATTGATATAGGTCACGATGTTTTTAGTGGACTTGTATTGTAAGCATATCATAGTTTGTATTGGGCCAAGCCCGTATAGTAGTTTAGCATGTCGTATCGCTATTTATATTGTAAACCATCCTCATTAATTGATTCATGAGAAGAAAAAAAAAAACCCATTTACAGATGTTATTTGCTCTAGGAATTAAGAACTGAAATGGAGCAAAATGATTTTCAAACAATGCAATATTGATTAACCAAGGTTATACAAGTTCGGAGAAGGTATATGTTTCTTGAATTTGCCTCCTACATGTTTTTAAACAATGTAAACCTTTTGACTTTAGGAGTCAAAGAGTCAAAGGTTACTACAAATTCACAGAGTCAAAGAACTTGGTAAGTACATTAACATGACACCATATGACAACATGAAATTAGAAAGAAATAAATTTTCTTAAATTTGTAAGATAATGTACATCAATTTAGAATCAATAAAGTTGCTAGACTATAGTAGCATGACTGTTCTAATTTTTGAATGAGGGAGCACATAATCTCAACATTTGTGCATGTTCACCTATTGAGAAGGTGCTGCCAACATGTTCAAAGAATGAACTTTGAATCCTCCATTAATTGTCTTGATCTGCATACTTGCTCTTTGCACCGGATTGTCTCAACTCTTTTGAAAAGAGTTACTTTCTAATTGTTGAAGTCTCAAAAAAAAAGGAAAAAATCAAATTTAAGTCGACTCATGTTATGAGTTGGATCAATCATATGCAGGGTAACTGAATATGGAGTTCGTGATTTTTTCCGAACTTCTCAACCACCACACATCTTTTGAAGAGGACGTTTCGCCTTTTCAACATAGTTGAAACTTTTGTCATAAGTCTAGTACTCCCTTTTGAAAAATTCTCTGGCCAGGAGCAAGGATTGCTAAAGGGTCATAAGCCAATTTCCTCCGTTGAAAGGTCTCCCACCGTTGACCAAAGTGGGCCCGCCACTCATCTTGTGTGGCATAATGTGGCAAATATTGTTTAATTCCAAGTTGAGCTTCTTCACAGAAATTAAGCACTCTTTTATTCTGATTCAATAGGTGTTCTAAACCATCTTTTCCTGTTGATTTAGGATTCGCTTGTGATAAGAATGCCACTAGGTAAAATATATCTTCATCTGGCAATACTGCTGAAGTCCTGTTGTTCCATCTGAAATATAAAAATTAACATAGACTTTTAGGATTGGCTTCTGTTGATACTTTGAACTAGAATGATAAATTTCACGTTAAATCTTAAACAATGGGATTTTGACTAACTACCCTCCACTTCATAGATATGCATTTAAATCTACTTTACACTTGTTGAATGAATCTTAACTAAGATTTCTATGGAGCCCTGCCTCATAAGCGGTAATGGGATTCATTCATTAAACCTTAAGGGTATAGAGTTCAAAGTGTATATTTATGAAGTAGAGGGCTTGATGTGCCAACTGCGAATGCTAATGTCATTAAGTTTTATTTGAAGTTTCAGTTAGAACTATTACTTTGATTTGTTGATTGGGTAGACTAGGACAGGGCCATTGCTTGTATCTGATAGAATGTTGCCAAATACTTCATCAGCAAACTTGTGGATTTTGCTTCTTGGAATAAGAAGATTGAGCCATGGGTGTGGCACGTCCCATAAACCCTTTGCTTGTAGTTTAATCTCTGCTGTATGAACTCTGTCCAAGAACTCTACATATGTAACTTCAGTCATGAAAAGTGTCGATGGTATATAACTTAACTTAGATAACATTCCCTCGATTTCCTGTAACAACATATATATAAAATACTTTCTATTAATAAAAAAAAGTTGGTATTCAAAGGATTCAAAGTCATGTCCCATTTGACTACAGAATTTGAAGTACCTTATAAGTTGTATCCATCTTCTCTGGATCAAAGTATTTTGCCAACTCAAGGCAAAATAGTGTTTTGCCTTCTGATCGAAATTGATCAGCTTGATCCTCATCTTTCGGGTTGAAGGATGATCTCCAGTTATTAAGGAGACCCGTTCTGTTTTTTATTACAAGTCCTTCTATGTAATCAAATGTGTTCTCTGCAGATATCAATAGCTCTTGGTCTCGTGTAAATGTTGAGAAATCCGAGTACAAAACCCTGATCCATATTACCTGTTTATATGGAATTGGATATTAGTCCAACTAGTAAATGAGTAGATATTACTAACCATAAAGCTTAACCTTTTTATTCTTATTATGTAGATGTATGTCATATTTTACCATGGGCGCAGCTGGTTCAAGTGAAATTCTTGCTCGAGTAATTATCCCATACTGCCCAAGTCCTCCAAGAACACCACTGAAAAGGTCTGCATTCTGTTGCTCTGAACATGTCACCACCTCTCCCTTCCCTGCATCCAGATTGTATGTATTTGATATTAAGGTGCACCATTTAAATCCATTTATATTCAAAAATATATATATTATATTAATATACAAACCTGTTACAATTTCCAGCTGGTGGACATTGCTGATCTGTGGACCATGTCGAAATGCTTGTCCACTTATGCCTGCGTTGGACAAAGTACCACCAACTGTAAGATGCAAGTAATCTGTCCAAGATTTTGGTGCCAATCCGTATTTAAGGCTTTCATGCAAGATATTGATCCATAATTCCCCGCCAGAGACATCCACATAAGGAAAATCACCAAATTGGAAATGCATTTTTGGTGTCTTTAGTGCTTCCATATTGATCACAATTCCTCGGTGAGCTTGTGACTGGCCTTGAATCGAGTGACCATGGCCTCTGGCTGCAACTGTGAGCTCTGAGCTAGGACCCAATTCCCATATATGCCTTATGGTTGTGGCTATATCAGAAACTGATTTAGGATGCAACACTGCTAAAGGGAGAAAATTGAATTGGTTTCCGTAGTCTTTAGCTGCAAATTCATTGTTAGTGAAACTGAAATGTCCATCGACATCTAGGGTGGTTAATGAAGATTGGATGTTTGAAAAACAAAGGTTTAGTTGAATAGCTAGAAAGCTAAGCAACATGATCATGAAACTTCTAGTGAACAATAAGTTGGTATGTCTAAGGATACTAACCGATAGAAAGCTCATTTGAAAAACAAAGGTTGTGGAAATAAAGAATTGAGGAGGGAATTTAAAGAGATAATTTGGTTGGCTGTTGGCAGTGGCACAGTCAACCTATCTTTGGTGATAAGCATCCGTGTGTAGACTGTCTGCTTAAAGTGCTTCTGACTCTCAGGTCTAACTTTTTAGCTTCCTTTTGGCATTTATTTATGTGATAGAAGCCATCATATATGCCATGTTGAAGATGAAAAAGTCACAAAAAGAAAGATTTCACAATCTTTCCACTTATTTCCTAACAGTTGCGACTAAATTTCCACCTTTTCCCTATCAATGACAATATATGCACATCTTAATTCTTACCTTCTTTTTTTTTACCATGATCAAGATCTTTATATAACTTTCCCTTTTTCTGTTACTACAGGTGTCCGCTCCTTAGTAGTGGCCGTCCGTTCATCACACGAATCAACATAGCATCATGGGGTCCACGGGATCATATTAATTTCAATAAAGCTTGTGTAGGGTGAAAATCTACGGTTGGTTGTGTTGGGACCTCTTTGCTCACAAGAAGACACTAAGTGCCCATAATCATCCATGGCCTTAGAATGTTGATTTCAATCCAAGTAAGAAACTGGATCTCTTTTAGCATTTGTACCTCATGCAAATTTTAGCTTAGAAAGTTTTTGGTACAAAACTAGTTGTAGCATATTCAGTAACTATTTTACAAGATGCATAAACATACCTGTACAAAATATTGAGTAGGGTTAATATTCAGTAAATTTTAGCATTTATACATCATGCAAATTTTAGCTTAGTCAAAAGTTTTTGATACAACTAGCTAGTTGTAGCATATTCAGTAACTTCTTTAAAAGATGCATAAACATAGTTGTACAAAATATTGAGTAGAGCTAATAGTGGTGGTGTTATTGGTTTTGTCACATATGTGCTTTCTTGGAATATTTAATACTCAAAGTTGAAGCATGAAAGTCCATTGGATGCCAAGATTCATATCATGTCCCTCCATATCACAACACACTTGACCTTTTTCCTTTGTGGGCTATGTAATGTGAAATCTGAACCATTAAATTATTAAACCCTAGTCTCTAATATGTGGTTAATAACCTAATTTCTTGACTTGCTTTCCTAGCTCAACACCGACCATATAAAAAAGAATAACAGAAACACGGTTATAGGCCAGGATTACCACTAATTATATGCTACATGAATTTGGGATCATATAATGTATATACACATGTTGATGCGTAGAGTGCAATTGGACTTGTGAGCATATATCTTGCTGAATCAAAAGGGGACATGTAGGGTAAGATTGCATGCCACCATGAAAGATGATATTGGTTGGGCTTCCACTAATGGGGTCCTCCAGAAGTTGGTCATTATGCCATAGATGCTAAAGAAAATAGGGAAAAGTAGTTGGTAGGATTTAGATTGATTTAGGATTTAGCTAAAAAAAACCGAAATAAGATTAGAAGCAATCATGGGTGTTTTATCTAATCATGTTTTGTGTCTAACTTTCATTCCTTTAATGCTCAATGTTGTTTTGTCTGGTTCACACCATATGAAATCTAACTTGATATCCTCTGCATTCATGTCTCATATCTCCTTATGCATTGAAATGACTTTGTACTTGGCCACAAATATATCCATGTGCTTAGTTTAACTGTTGTTATTACTTGTTTTTGAGTATTCTATCTTACCAAATCAGATGGGAAATGCACATGTTATGTACCCCCTTAGTGCCGATTGTTTTGACGTTTTGGTTCTTTTGTCGGACTAAGTACAGAATCGTTGGTTATTGGTTCGTGTCACATGAATTTACGATTATTTCATTTGGAGACACGTGACCAAATCTACTTGCATGTTTCTTTTTTTCTTATCATTCACTTACCATGCTATTTACTCATGTTTTATGCCGATTGTTTGCTCTGACATGTAACTAAGTTGGGCACCATCAATGGTTCTTCTTAAATTATTTATAAAGGGAAAGCGATTGATAGGTAAAAATAATACTAAGAGGCTCTTGGATGCATCTTTAGGATCATCTCAGGTATGTTATACTAAACCAAACAGAGATATCCAAATAAATGCAAGGACTCACAACAAAGTAAAAGTAAGGTATACTCTTTTGTTACATATCATATAGTTATAACAACGAGAGTATCTCAATCTAGTTATTACAACTTCTAAGAATACTAAGGTCTAAGAACTAGATTATGATCGCTTCTTTTAACAAATTTGAAAAAATCCTACAAGACCTAGTGAATGATTTTCTACAAGGTCTCTTCTAGTGGTTTCCATCTTTCTATGCTTCGTTGCTTAGAGAGCTTGGTTCAATGTTTTATGGGCGGTTATAAGCGCCGCTATGTTAACTTTTACCCTATAACTTTTCTATAATACAAACATGGGCGGAGATAAAGGGGGGTCCGGGGGTCATGTGACCCTCGGTGAAAAAAATTGTAGTGTAAATTTTTGAAAATTTTCGGTTATTTTTGTAATTTGCCCCCTCAACGGACCAATTTTTAGTGTAGTTTCTAAAATTATCATATTTTGCTCCTTCGACAATAAAGTTCTGGCTCCGCCCCTCAATACAAACTCTAAAAAATACACTCCTCAACTATGACATGTTATAAACGCCAATGAGTCGCACATTTTAATTTTCTTTTCCTTTTTCTTAAAATCAAATACATTTATTTAAACGAAAAATAAAACTACATAATCTCAAAATACAAAAACGCTAAAAAAATAATAAAATAATATATATATATATATATATATATATATATATATATATATATATATATATATATATATATATATATATATATATATATATATATATATAACAAACACATTAAACAAGACACCACCAAAGACTAAACTGTAAAATAAAATAAAATAAAAGGTCAAAAATATCTTTTATATATATATATATATATATATATATATATATATATATATATATATATATATATATATATATATATATATATATATATATATACTACTTATAAAATGAAAACGGTCAAAGTGAAATGTGAAAACTGAATTTTTGGTCAATCCTCATAATTCCCTTATAACACTTAATAACGAAAAGTATTGAATGTGAAGTTGAAACATGGCTGAAAATTTCAAATTGCGGAAAGTATTGAATGTGAAGTTGAAATCTATCTATGGCAACTTCTTTATTTCATTCCAAACCTAACACATTAAACACACACAACTTAGAAGCATAACATCACAAGTATAACTGTTTGCCGCTAGAAATATTGTTGCTATGCACGGGTACTCGTCTATATATATATATATATATATATATATATATATATATATATATATATATATATATATATAGTCCGGATCGATTGAGAAAATTGAGAAACAATCTTGATAATTAATTTGATTAAACTAACACAAGGACAAGATGGGTATTTTAATTTTTATATTTCATTGCCTAATAAAAGCCCTTTAAAACAAACCATACGTTTTTTTCTCATTGTTCAAATATTACTTTGGAAATGATCAACTGATTCATTTTTTTTATTCGATTTCTTCTTTATGCACGTCTCTCAACTAGTATTCTTAAAGCTTAAAATCACTCTTTTTTTTTTTCTTTTTTTTTTCTTTTTTTTTTATCTAATTATATGATGATTCATATAATGACAAATTCTTTTTATATTAATAAAGTCTATTAGTAAAACGATTCATTTTGTTGTATCAGTTAATAAACTATAAAAAATTCTATTGTCTTAGTTCTATCCCTTTTTTTCCAATATTTAGTGATCAAACAAATTGAAAATCGATAAAATCACTATAGATTCACTAATTCGAATGATTCAAAAACATAAAAAGAAACAACGAATCCATTAATGATTCACTAATTCATTTATGACTTATATACCAATAAATGCTGTATGATTTACAAATAAACAAATGATTCAAAATAATATATTCTCATAAAAACAAAAAACAACTTGGGCTTTTGATTCAAAAAATTGAAACTAATGTTGAACACTAGTTAGTGTTGCTACTATGATTCAAGTGTGACACATCTTTATGTGATTCATAAATAGATTACAACAATTCAAAAATAAAATGATTCAATAAGCGATGCAAATAAGCAATGCAATGATTCAACAAACAATACATTGATTAAGATGTTATGGATTTTTGTAACGACAATTTTATTAGTTTGTTGAATGATTCATAAGTTCAAACCTACTCTTTATAAAAAATAACGACAACGTTCAACTACGATAAAAAAAAGCTAATTGTTTTTAGTGAATCAAATAAAAACACTAAACCTTGATCATGACAAAAACCCGATGATTCACATATATTTATATGATTCAAATAACTAATATATGATCCATTAATTATACAGAGTAATATTAAACAAGAAACTAAAAGACGAATCCTAAGAAGAGTAATATGATTCACAAAAAAACACAATTTTGACAATATTGAATCATAGTATAACTTATTAAAAATATGAAAAAGTAAACATGTTTGAAAGACAAATCTTCAAAGTATAAGGTTGATTCACAAAAAAAATAGTTGACGTGTTTGAAATTAAAAAGCAATGAAGAAAAAGAGAACCTATGACGATCCAATCAGATGTGTTCTAATTTGGAATGATGTAATGCATAACTGTAGGTGTATTTCTTTAAATGAATTTTGCATTATTCAATTACATTAATACCCTTACCAATTTATTAATGATTCTATAAAATAAATCAAAATTAAAAGATTTGTATGGCCAAGATTGTTTCTCATCTTTTTCAATCTAAAACCCTTCTCAATGGAACCAAATCATATATATATATATATATATATATATATATATATATATATATATATATATATATATATATATATATCCCCTATATATAATAGCAATACCTGCCAAGTCACTAACGCCACGTAAGCAAAAAGAATTCAACACCATTGACACGTTTAATCCATGTCAGCAGATACACGCTGCTGGCACACGCCTCACATACTCTTCTTCACCCCCAACTCATAACAATCAACTAATTTGTGAAACCCTCACTAAAATCTCTCATCACATTCAAAACATCCCTAAAATCATGCACAAAATCAATCTATTTTTGTTAATTATTCATAATAAAAAATAACATCTTATCAAATCACAGTTTTTTGCCTTTTTTTTTGCCAAAGATTTTTTGATTAAACTGAATTTGATTTGATTGGTTAATTGAAATCAATCTTTAACCTAATTTTCATCTATATAAACGCAATGATTTGGAGTCTTCAAACCATCAATCCATCAAAGTTTCTGAGTAAGGAGAAAACTACATAATGTCTAAGTCACAGTTTGATTCCCAGCTTCAATTCTCTGGTTAGTCGTGATCATTATCAAGTTTTTGTTCATGTATGTAGATGATTAAGATAAATATAGTGGTTAAAGATAAATAAGAATACTAATTTTTAGCTTATTGGTCTAGATCCATTATTCCTTTTGAATAGGTTTATAAGTTTTTGTTCATGTATGTAGATTATTAAGATAAATATAGTGGTTAAAGATAAATAAGAATACTAATTTTTATCTTATTGGTCTAGATCCATTATTCCTTTTGTATAGGTTTATAGTTATGTATGTACATGATAAACATAAATATAGTGGTCATCAGTTTGAGTCCCAGCTTCAATTCTATGGTTATTTTTATGTATGTAGATGATTAAGATAAATACAGTGGTCATCATTATCAAGTTTTTTTTATGTATTAGCAATACATGTTTTGAATAAGAATACTAATTAGATAAATATAGTGGTTGTCGATGTTTATATACACCGTATGAAATTCATTAGTCTAGATCCATTATTCCTTTTGTATGTAGATGATGCGGCTGCCTTGCTTAAGGCCACCACAACAAGTGCAAAAGAAAAAGGTGTATTATCGGAGCCTGAAGATGCAACATTTGTTAACAACACAACAAAAAATCAAAAAGGGCAAGCTCATGTTGTTGGCCCCGATGAACAATTCACTACCCTGTCAAAGGTTGACCCTATGTTAGATGAAATCAAAGTGAAGGGCAGGTGCATTTCTTTATGGCATACCCATCCTGTTGGTAAGCCCGATCAAGCTTACAGTTTGGATATGGTTCTTCAAGATGAGCATGTATGTTTTTAACTTTTTAATTTCCTTTAACAAAACATATACACATTATAGTATAGTTTTTCATTTCTTTGTTTTAAATGTAGACCAACCGTATCCAATGAACAATAAGGCATGATGACATGTACCGTTTTGAACCATTGCTTAAAGAAGGACGGTGTTATGTCATTTCTGATTTCAGCGTCGGTGAGAACAATGGTAAACTGCCCTTGCTTCCTCACAAATACAAGCTCATATTTTTTGGTTCAACTAAAGTTACCAGGATAGAGCAAATTAATGATGATGTGTACGGGTTTAAGCTTGAACCTTTCAATGAGATTTTAACAAAAAAATATCATGAAATGGATTCTGTTGGTAAGTTTTTCCCATTATGAAGTAAACATGTTATTGTATTGTTACTTTAATCTATATCTTTAGAAACTGATATAAAACAAATACATACAGATGTTGTCGGGACTATTGTGGCCATAGGTGATATTGTTCCAGTTACAAACACACAGGTCAAAAAAGTAAGACGCACCGTGGTTATTGAAGACACAGAGTAAGTAACATTCATATGTATTACTTAATGTTAGATTTTCCCTTTGGCATATTTAACCACTAATATTCATGTATCAGAGGGACTAGAGTCAAATGTACTTTCTGGGATAATTGGGCACATATGTTCACCCATTATGCTACCAATAAAGAATTCGCTGGTACCATCAGCTTTGTCTTGCAGTTGGCAAAAGTCAAATACTACAACAGTAAGATTGCTTGCACTATCAAACCCATTTATACTTACTTCTCTCTGTTTAAAAACATTCATTTATACTTACTAATCTATGTTTAATTACACGATATTTTGTTACTTTATAGATGATCCGGCTGTACACAACTCTTTGTTTGGTTCCAGAATCTTTATCAACAAAGATGTGCCTGCACTTTTGTCTTTCAAAGAGAGGTATTTTATAAAAACATGAATAACATTCAGTTACAGTTTATATCTTAAACATCTAAATATATGTAAACCTTTATAAACTATAGGTACACATCCAAAGACGGCTACGATGACAGTCAGCACAAGATTGAGCTTTTCACTCCATAAAAAGTTAATATAACTCCTAAAGTATTCTTTGCCAATACTGTTGCCTGCAAGGTTGGAGGAATCCGTGATGTTGCACCGGTAACTATTTTGACTGTTTGTTTGTAATTTAAATTATCATTGTATATAAACAATGTTTACAAATTGATAGTTACACACTGTCTTTCTTTAATAACAGGGTTCTGAAGTTGTGGTGTATGCAAAGATTCATCGCATACACAAAGAGCATGGTTGGTGTTATGATGCATGCAAAAAATGCAACAAGATTGCCAAGCCTATAAAAACTGTTGGTTCAAAGGGAAGCTCTGGTAATGGGAAAAAACAGGCATACTAGTGTGACGGACATGGCACCATTTACCAAGTTGTACCAAGGTAACACATATTAATACAAACCAACTATTTGTTAATATTATGTCATATGAATACTTCTTTATAACACAACGACATTTCTTTACACTATGAAGGTTTAAAGTTATAGTGAGGGTGATTGATGAGACCGGCTCAGCTCTGTTGGTCATGTTTGATACCAATGTGATCAAGTTGTGTAATGGAACATCTGCATATGAGATTGTTAACTCAGTTAATAGAGACCCATCAGACTGGTTTCCCGAGGAATTGAGCGCTATGGTTGGAAAAAATATCCTGTTTAAAGTGTTGTTTACACAACACAATGTTAATTCAAATAGCCATGTTTACACTTGCAAATCGGTTTCTGATGAGTCTGAGTTGATAGACTTTTATAAAGGACTGATTACATCTCAAGCCGAGGTAATATATAGAAAAAACCATATGCAATCGCCTATTCTACCACTCCCATCCATAAATTAAACCTGCATTGTTACTATGATTTAATACTAATATTAAATTTTATTATTCTTATATACTTGCAAGATGGTGATGAAGTTTTGAACACTCCGGAGATTAATGCTATCAATGAAATGTCTGGTACGCCTAAATCTGATATACATGTCACCAAGTTTGTCCTTGACACACCTCCAGCACAAGCAGCGTTCTCCGCAAGTGCATCACGCAGTGGTTCAGGTAGTGGTAAAGTCACTGGGAAACGTCAAGTTATTGATTTAGATGATTACCCTGATGTGGAATTAATTGTTCCTGACAACAAGAAGCCCCTTTTGGAAGTGAAAATAGAGAAGGAGTGATTCCATATATGCATTTCCTCTCCATGTTTACTTCATTTTTTTTATGGTTCATTTTTTTTAAGACATTTGGTACTACCTTTGCAATTGGGTTTCTAAGTTTTAATCACATATTCCTGCACAATAAATTGGCATTTGCAGTATCTGCATTGTCATGTTTAATTCAATTATGTAAACATGGAGATTTAAATTATTAATGATTAATATTTTCACTTTATTGTGCCTTCTTATCTTTTACAAAACATATTTACTTAATACTTTTACAATGTATGCATAATTATATATAAAAATGTTAATTTCTGAACCATCTACAACAGGATATACTGCAATTCATGATAACAAGGCTAACCAAAAAGCAATAAACAAGTTGATCACTAAATCACAACCTCGAGTTAATAAAACGAATTATGTGATATATTGATTTATTTATATATTTACTTTTCGAATACTACTTTCTTTCAGATAAGTACCTTTTCTATAACGGTACTTGGAATAAGATGAAGAAGAGGTTTAGGTGCGATTGTTATCACATGATGGCAGAAATTGATGAACTAATAAATGAATTCGGTCAAGAAGGATACAACATAGCGTATGATTTTATGGTTCGTCTGAAAGTTAGGCGTGATGAAGAATAACTTTGAAAATGTTTTATTTTTATGGTCTTTTTATTATTGGTTATTTTTTTACATTTACCAATTTCTCTATTATAACTGTTTTTTTATGCACAAGTTTAAGCATTTTATAACAGTTTATAACATTATTAATGATTACTATTTGTACTTTACTATGCCTCTTAACCTTGAACCATGTATGTTAAGTTATTACTTTGTTTACATTTGCATAGCTTGGTTACCAAATAGAGTACAACAGGGAAAACACAATTGTTTTTATAAGCTTGATAATGACTTACAAAGTAATAAGTTTGAATTACCATTCAAATTCAACATTTCTTAATCAAGGCCTTTTTTAATAAACAATTGTACCTATTTCATCGAGGAACAACTACTTACTTTGAGTTGTAATCAATAACTCAATAATAGATATAAAATTTTCATACTTCTAAACATATTCTTTTGAAAATAATAGACATGAGTTTAAAGTGTATTTTTAAGCCAAAAAAAAAAAAATTCAAATTCATTGCATCTCACAAAATTACACGATCCTACTAAATATATTTAGACATTCCTGCTAAAAGTACTAAAATTATCAAAAATATGCCTAATCATGTTTACCACCATACTAAAAAGCTTTTCATGAAAAAGGAATGTTAGCCATATATATGCTAAAAAACTCATTACTACTAAAACTGGTTTATCAGTGAAACTCATTACCGCTAAACATAGTTAATTCCATTAAGAACATAAACATGCCATAAATGTTATACATAATTTAAGTTTTAAGCATTTCATACCTGCAACATACATGCGATATATGCATCCGAAGCATACTACATCATATAAATTTCATTGAAACCAAATACCATAATTGACATATTAAAAGTTCATAATTCGACACACAATTCAAAACAATGTCGTTGAGTCTTAAAACTAATAAAAGATATCCAAAATACTACTTAAGAAAATAAGTTTCCCATGTTCAACCATCGAAACAAAAGGCCTACCATCATTCGGATGATCCGTCTAGCACACGTGGAAAAAAGGGTAGGAAAGTTGTTGTGGATCGTTCAAATCTGTAACAATGTACACAACCGGAACGTTAACATCTTATTGTACTCGAAATGGCAGTCTAATCCAAATTTTTCCCATTCACCAAAGGCATTTACATGGTTCGTCCTTCCCGGATTCTCCTTGTGATGGTCCATGTTCAAGTCAAACGTGTATTCAATTTGCTGGTATCTTAGAACCGCTGTCATGTACAAGTGCATTGGATGGCGATCTAAGAATGGGCCTGGTATTGCCTGTATTTGAACACACACAAAAAATTGTAATACATATATGATTGTAGAACAAACGTTATTACACTCTAAAGTTAAGGACAAACATTGTCACATGTTGGATTATTTTTACAAAAACCTGTCTTCTCTCACGGACAATTGTATGTTGCGGTTTCAAGAGTAAAGAGCAAGAGAGGTCTAAAGATATTATGTTGCGACAATGATGGAGTCTACACCAACAGTACAACAAATGTTGTATTCAAAGAAGTCCTACACAAACTTTGATTTCAATCCATTAGTAACTTTCTTTTACTGTTACAATAAAATGCAATCAACATTACCTTTCCCTTTTTTATTTTTCAAACTATAAATGAGTATGATAGGTTCATTTGTCTTACTTCTTTAAATTGTCATACCTATATTTCACAACTACATTATTCCAAACATATATGTGTATCTTAAAGTGTAACAATTCGCATTTTCAGGTTAACTTCTATTCCCGAAAAATTTCACTATTCATATTTTTACTATTCACTTCACTATTCATTTTCTGAAATTTAATTTTTATTTCATATTCTCGTGTGATAAATCATTTCCATGGCAAAATAAAAGTTTGACACTCATCATATCATTTTCGCGAAAGTTATTAACGAAATACACGTTTAGGTTAAAACGTCATTCAAAAATCCTACGGACAACGAAACTTAACCGCGTCAATTTTCCCCGCATCAGATAAATGTTTGATACACTCATGATTTATTTGAGAATTAATCATGACTAAGAAAAATGTGACCAAATAAACCCTCGACCGTGAGAAACAGAAATTTACGTTTTTAAGCGCTTTTACTTAGCCGTAACCTTAGCCTATACCTGCACCGCGTTTCTAAGACAATTTGAGTTTTCACATTTTTGGAAAAAGTCAACATATTTTTCCCTCCTCCTTTGACCAAAAATCATTCCTTGATTTTTAGGCTTACGGTTTTATGTCTAAAAGACATTAAATGACAACCGACACTAGACTGAGCCCAGTCTAGACATTATAAGTCATTTTAAATCATTATTATCCTATTAGAAAAGTAACATTTTACTTTTCTCAATTTTACGCAACTTTCGTACGTTTTATGTTTTATGCGTTTAAAACTTACGTTTCCAGCGTTATCAGCGTTTTCAGGATCCATTAAACTTATCACTCATTTTTATAAGATAATAATGAGTATATTGACGAGTTTAATCATTCCTATAAGTTTCACATTTTTATGATACCCGGTTTTACGTTTCGTGGCTTAACAATTTACGGTTAGCAATTTACGGAACCAAAACTAACTCTATAACTAGGATAATATCATCAAAGACCAACTCATCCTCTCTTATCCTTAGTGAACCGCCATAGGGGGGGGGGGAGTCACCCCTTGTGTGGCTTGATCTCCTTCTTTGAGCCTTAGGATGTTAACATGTGTACAACTTAGGCTCCAAGTAAAACTTGGTCACCAAGTTTAGGAAATTTCCTAGTTACTTCCTAACCTCCTCAACTCACTATAAAAGCCCTCTCCTCCTCTCTTATGCCGTCCTATATCATGTAGTCAAACACTCTTTCATTAGCTAGTTTACTCCAAGTTTTATGCAAGAGATCAAGTGCAATATCAACACATAAACCCTAGTTTGGTTTTGATTCATCAACCTACTTCAAATCCTTTGAAACTCTTGGTGATTCTCTTGAGTTTAGATCTACTCAAGTCACCTCAAACTCTCATCACAAATCCTTCAAGAATACAAGAGTAGAAGGATTGCTAAAGTGAAGAGAAGCTTGTCAATCAAAGTCCTAATCCTTGTTCTTAACTTCCTTTCGTTTAGAAAGCCCAAATTTGTAAGCAACCCCTAATATACTTTCTTGTTAAATATCATTTTCATGCTATTTATATGTCATTCATACTATATATTGTCTTGTTATTATGTTCATGATGTATAAAAATTGGTAAAACAAGTTATGGTTTATATATGTTAACTTATGTTAAGATAACAAGAAAACTAGTGACTTTTATGGAGAACCAGGACCAAAATAGTATAAATATGATATTGGACACTTACCTACTATTAAAGAGGACTTAACAAGGAAAACATAGCAATTTGAATCACCTAAAACGAGTATACGAGTCAAAAGTTATGGCCATAAGAAGTTAGCGAAACCAAAACGCCGAAACTGCCAAACACAACCTGTTAGCATTCTGACCCTTTTGAAAGTGGCACTTCTGCTCCGATTCATCAAAAAGTTAAAACATGAAAGTTGTTCGGAACGACGTTTTCGTTCAGGATGAAAGAAGCTTGAGCCCTGAAAATGCTTTACGAGTGAGATTTTTCTTCAAATTCTTAACAGCCCATTTTAAGACCAAATGACCATGTAATAGTTATGGTTAATTGAAACCAAGAGGTCTAATTACCTAAAGCCAAGACCACAACCATGGCTAAGGCCAAGTTTGAGTCTCAAGCCCATGGTAACAACGACCAAGGTCACGGCAAAGCCATGGCTAAAGACCATATAACCTTCTAAGGCAAAAACATGAACTAAAGAGTTAGTTGTAACATAATCATACAATTTGGATCTACTCCATCAAAATGACCATGAGACTTTACAAGTAATATTCATACTAAACTCAATGAACTCATTGTAATAACAATCTTCATTTAAAAGTAAACTTTCCTAAGTTTATTCAATTATTTGGACATGTAACTTTTCGGATCAAAAACTTATATATTTTTATCAAATACTACAACACTAGGGAGCTTCATGTGAGGGGTTCATTAAAGTAAACCGTCAAGATGAGTTGTAGATTTACGAATTATAGTGTCCTGGCTCCTCGAACATTTACTACATGACCTCTGAATTATGTCGGCCCGAACGGTAGTAAGCGATATACAAACTATACATGTTTCATAAACTATTTCTTTTCAAAGACTTACACTATACTAAGTACTACATCATGGACTAAATGCAAGACATATATAGGCAATTCTTTGTATTCTTAGACATTATTCCAAATCTAAGTTGCAACAATTATTCTAGGTTGCTCGTAGAAGTTCTCACGGCATATCCATCATTCTCATTATACATCATCCTACTAATGGTGAGTTCATAGCCCACTTTCTATTACTTAATTGTTTTACAAACCCTTGGGGGGAATACATGTTATTTTAACCGAACACAATGCTTTGAAATTATATGCTATCCGATTGTTTTATTATCACTAAGTACCATCCTTGCCAATCCAATATCCCTTATTATGAACCATTTAATCACTAGTAATAGTGAGCGCGGATATTGTGAATGGGCCTATTGGGATTGACGAATCCCATTTGTATTGACTAAGTTCAAACAAATGCATTAATATTTGAAACATAGGTATGACGGCAAAGTACCTACCGGGATAACTCCGCCGATTGATATTGGTACCCGTTAACGTTTTGGTGTCATAAGCTTAGTGTAATAATACGTTTTATGGGCGTATAATAACGTAGCCCATCATTTTCTTAAATTGAATCATATTGTGTTCAACCATTTAAACAAACTTTATGAATATCACTCAACCTTTGTGTTGACCTCTTAAGCATGTATTTCAGGTCCATGATGATCAAGGATGGCACGGAAGGGCACGAATATTACAGAGGGCTATAAATTTTATTATCATTCAAAAACTCATTTAATGTAAATTGTAAACATGGAACCATCTGGGACCTGATTATGTAATCTCTGATATTTATATAATTTGAATGATAAATCTTTTAAAACGACTCAATTAGAGTTCGTTTTCTATTATTGTGACTATTGTGCCGTCGAGTAACACCCAGTTTGAATTCCGCTGCATCATTGAATTGGGGATGTTACATAAAGGATAAACATCAGTTGGATTAAATACACAGCCTGCTAATCTGAGATGACTGAAACTTCAAATCGTGAAAAACAACTGATCCAATAGAAACCGATTTAGTACCGTACTCGCTAATATCATATGAAGCTCCTGGACATTACAGCTTATAGCATAATGTACTATTTTTGTTTACATTTAAATACTAATTTTTTTTTACATTTAAATACTAATTTTGTTTACATTTAAATAACTAACAACAAATCTTTTTGGATCTTCTTATAATTTAAATTTATACACTTTGATTTCTGTTTTAATGAGCCTATACATTCTAAAAAATCTATATAATACCGACATTCCTACAAACATCTCAAACAAAAGAAAACCAGATAACCCTAAATCAAAATTACTTTGATAACATGTCTAACTTTATTGAAGAATATAAGAACGATGAGGCAACATTGCCAAAGGTAAACAAAGTACTTTGCATATACTTGATATACATTGTTGATAACATTTTTTATTTTTATTACACACCAGAAAGGAGAAGAGTCACAATCATCAAATGAATTCTGGAAGGAAGACCCACATGTGATAATAATATCTGATGATGAACTGGTATGTTTTACACTAATTATTAAACTGATATTATGCAGCCTACTATGTCATATAACTTAATTTAGAATTTGTTCCAGGAGGTGGAAAAATATAATAAAAGAGAAAGACTATCAAACAATGGAACAAATGAACTTGTCAAAAACAATGTTGTTAATGTTGTCGATTGTAAGGATGACAACGAAACGTGGATATGTGTCAAAAAAGTTTGTTTAGATCATTCAAGCAATGAAGAAGATTTGGTATCACTATCCGCTATTGATGATGAACCTATTGTTGATGATGACAATATTGAATGGATATGCATTAAGAAAGATTGTGCATACCACAATCATATTGTAGAGAATGTCGATCAAGAAGAGAAATCGATGTGAAACATATGTTACTTCTTTAACTGTTTTGAATAAATGATGGTAGGCCTTTTGTTACATTATTATGAATAAAAGATAGATATTTGAATAATATGCTATTCAAACATTCAAAAAAACACAAACGTATCCATGCATCGTTTTCCTTTTCAGTTCTTTTAATTTGTATATTTTGCATTTAAGATATTTGGAAATTTCATTTTATATTCAACCAAAAAAATTTAATCATAAAAAAATTTGGTAAGAAACAAAATTACAATTATATCATAATAATACGTAGATATATAAATTATAAATGTTTAACATACTATAACATGAAACTCGCCTCATGAAGCTAGTATATATATATATATATATATATATATATATATATATATATATATATATATATATATATATATATACTAGCCTCATGAGGCGAGTTTCATGTTATAGTATGTTAAACATTTATAATTTATATATCTACGTATTATTATGATATATATATATATATATATATATATATATATATATATATATATATATATATATATATATATATATATATATATATATATATATATATATATATATATATGTATATACATATATATATATGTATATATATGTATATATATATATGTATATACATATATATATATATATATGTATATACATATATATGTATATACATATATATATATATATATATATATATATATATATATATATATATATATATATATATATGTATGTATATACATATATATATATGTATATACATATATATATATGTATATACATATATATATATATATATATATATATATATATATATATATATATATATATATATATATATATATATATATATATATATATATATATATATATATATATGTATGTATATATATATATATATATATATATATATATATATATATATATATATATATATAAGGCAAAGGATCACGTGCGGAAGTTTCTTTTTAGTGCGGACGTACAGATGCATATGGCCCATTGATCTTTTCCCATCAGCGGCTGTGATTAGATATAATTATATAACACGGAGTGACATTTTCGTAATTATTCTATTTAGAAAATACGGGTCAAATCTTCGCCCGTTAATATCTCCGTATCTTTTTATTATTATTTGAATATTTTCTTTCCTTATTTTTTGCAACTATTTTTATTTAATTTTTATTATCGAATGGATTTACCTGATCAGTATTCTGGTATTGGTCCTGATCTATCGGATCATTTTTTATCAAAAAACCGTGTTAAAGGTATTTTATTAATTTTTATATCAGACTATATGTATTATGATATTATTTGTTTTTATAAGCTATCTTCTTGATATTTTAACTATTTTAATATTATTAAAATCAGATTAATCGTTTTTGTTATTCTGCATTTTCAAATTTTATTCTGATATTAATTTTGTTATATGGTAGATATTGTGATATTAAGATATAAGAATGGTATTGTGATACTAATATCGTTTTGGTTTTAATATGGTAGGTATTACGATATTAATATGTCATAATATCTACCATATAACGATTTCTATTGTGATATTGTTTTTGTTATATGATATGTATTACGATATTAAAATATAAGTATAGTATTATGATATTAATTGTTTTTTTGGAGAGAATTGTGTTTTTGACACGTGGCCGTTATCTGTTTGACATAACAAATTTATATATTAATGTCGTTTTGTTATTCTGCATTTTCGAATTTTATTCTTATATTAGTATATCTTTTATGGTAGGTATTATGATATTAATATTTAAATGATATTGTGATATTTATTGTTTTTGGAGATAATTGTGTTCTTGACACGTGGCTGTTATTTGTTTGACATAACGAATTTTATTTTGATATTAATATATCTTTTATGGTAGGTATTATGATATTGAGATGTAAGGTTTGTATTCTGATAGGTATTATTATATTAATATATAAATGGTATTGTGATATTTAATAGTTATTATGAGACATTTGTGTTCTTGATACGTGGCCGTTATTTGTTTGACGTAACAAATATATATATATTAGTATCGTTTTATTATTCTGCATTTTCTAATTTTATTCTGATATTAATATCTCTTTTATGGTAGGTATTATGATATTGAGATGTATGGTTTTGTATTCTGATAGTTATTATGATATTAATATATAAATGGTATTGTGATATTTAATAGTTATTATGAGTCAATTGTGCAATTGATTTGTGGCCCTTTTTACTATACAATAGGTATTGTTGTATTGTGATATTTATATCGTTATATAGTACTGTAGGTATTAACTGGATGTACTGTGATATGGAATGATTAGATCAAGTTTGATATTATTATAGTTATAAGTTATATGAACTGTTATATTTTTTTACTTAATTGTGTAATATTATTTTATTATCAAGTCACTTTTTGACTTTTTTTTTAGGTTATTCTATGATGCAGAATTCTGCAAGTAATGATGTCGTTGAAGCTGTAAATTTATCACCTGATGATAATTTAGAAGACAACGAGGAAGTAAATTCGCCAGATTTTTTTACCTTAAATACAAAGTTAATTAAACCTGTTGTTGTTAAAGCAGTTGTACCAGCAGAAGGTAGTTTGTTTACTAGTGTTGAAGATGCTTACAGGGTCTACAAAAATTATGCTGATGAAGCTGGTTTTATTGTTCGTAGAGGGCATGAAAGTAAAGCAGGAGGTGTTATTCTTAATAAGGAATTTCTTTGCAGTAAAGAAGGGACTAAACAAGTTAAAGTTGAAGAATTTGATAGTTTAAAACAAGATTGTAACGCTAAGTCAGTTAAGAGAAAAAGAGTTGATTTTAGGACAAATTGCAAAGCTAGACTTTATATTGTTAAGTCTGGTGAACAATATAAAGTTAAAAACTTTGTTGAAGAGCACAATCATGGTTTTTTTACTTCTGAAGATAGACATTTGCAAAAGTCTCACAGGTCTATGAGTTTGGCGCATCAGTATTTTGCTATTAAGGCTTCAAATTTGAACATTGGTCCTTATATGTTGTTCAATTTTATTGCTGAGCTTTTGGATGGATATGAGAATGTTGGTGCAACAAAGATTGATTTCAAGAATTTGAGTCGTGATATTTACAATTATATTGGTAAATATGATGCCCAAATGATAATTGATAAGTTTAGTGTTTTAAAGGAAAGAGATGAAAATTTTTCATTTGAGTTTAAGACTAATACTGCGGGTCAATTAAGTTGTTTGTTTTGGTCTGATGATACAAGTAAAAGGAATTATGAGCTTTTGGTGATGTTCTGTCTTTCGATGCTACGTTCAAAACTAATATGTCAGTTTTTTTTAAATATATATATATATATATATATATATATATATATATATATATATATATATATATATATATATATATATATATATATATATATATATATATATATATATATATATGTATGTATGTATGTATATTTTTTTGTAGGTACAATATGGTGTTTGTTCCTTTTACGGGTGTTGATAATCATCAAAAATGTGTAATATTCGCTGCTAGTTTGCTTTCGAAAGAAGATGTTGTTTCATATGAGTGGCTACTACAAGCTTTTGTTAAATCTCATATTAAGGAGCCGTATCTTGTTTTAACAGATCAAGATCCTTCAATGTTAATTGCAATACCTAATATTTTTAAAAGTGCTAAAAATCATCTTTGCATGTGGCATATAATGAATAAACTTCCTACAAAGGTGTGTGTATATATATATATATATATATATATATATATATATATATATATATATATATATATATATATATATATATATATATATTGTAACAATTATTTTTAATATTAAACAATTATTTTTCATATAAATTATTTTCCTTTATTTTTTATGTAGATTGGTTCTGAAATATGTGAAGAAGAAGGATTCAAAAAGCGTCTATGTCGTATTTTATGGAGGGAAAGCGACGAACCTGATGAATTTGTTCAAAAATGGAATTCTTTATTGGCTGAATATCCTTTAAATGAGCATAAATGGTTAAATGATATGTTTAATATTAAAGAGAGTTGGATTCCTGCTTATTTTAGAGATATTCCAATGAGTGGTTTAATGAAAACTTCGTCAAGATCTGAAAGTGAAAACTATTTTTTTGGTCATAATTCTAATTGGAGTTCTACTCTAGTTCATTTTCTTTTTCGTTATGAAAGTGCATTAGATCAACAAAGAAATATTCAACGTATTCTTGATAATAATACAAGAACTGGTAAGCCATCATTGAAAACCAAACAATTAGTTGAAGTACAAGTTGCAGAGTTTTACACTCTTGAGACATTCTATGTTATTCAGATTGAGATCGTTGCTTCTGTTGATTCTTGTACTGGTTCTACGAGAAATTTGGGTTATGTTAAAGACACTATTAAAGAGTGGTTTGGAGAGTTTAAGGTATCAGATTTCAATTTTTTTAATTCAATAAATATGATCAATAAACTATTTTTTAAATTCCGTTAAAAATAATTTATATTTTTTCATTTACTTTTTATTTTCAGGTTGACTATGAGGAAGAAAGTCATTCTGTTAAATGCAGTTGCCTGCATTTTGAAAGACGTGGATTGTTATGTCGTCATGCTTTTTATACTCTTAGAGCAAATAGTGTTAAGAAGATTCCAAAGCAATATCTGTTAAGGCTTTGGAGAAAAGAAGCTGTTGTTTTACCTCCTATTGGATCTTCTTATAAATCAAGTGGATCTTCTGGTTCTTCTATTTCGAATATTTAATCAAAAGTGAATGCTATAATCACTCAATGTGGATACGATGAAGATAAACTAAGTCAATTTCTTGATCAATTGAATCATTTTGAATCTGGTTTAGAATCATCAAATGTGCCGCAGACTTCAGCAAGTAAACAGCAAAGTATATCATCTATGATTGGAGTTCCTAAACCTGCTGTTCTTGAAGTTTTTCCTCCTGATATTGAGAAAAACAAAGGTGGAATTAGTGGTCATAGGTATAAACCTTCTAATACTGATGTCAGAATTAAATCTGCAAAAGAAGGTGGAAAAAATTTGAGAAATTGTAGAATCTGTAAAAAAAACAAATCATGATTTCAGGAATTGCCCCAACAATCCAAATAGGAAAAAACTGGCTCCTAAGAAAGGCATTAAGAAGGCGAATTGAAAAGGAAGGAAAACTAAGGGACAATCAAGTAAAGCTAATTCTCAGGAGGATGATGATGTATTTATTTTTAATTCTGAGGAGGATACTGATTGATAAGTTTGAATAATTGAAAGTAATTTTTGTTCTTTAATTTTATTGTTCTGAATATAGATATTTTTATTAAAGTTGTTATTTTTTACATAAGCATATCTACATAGTTATTATGATATAAATTGTTGTTCTGATATAAGTATTATTATACTGTATAATTTGTTATTATGATATAAATTTTTATTCTGATATTAATCTCTCTTTTATGGTAGGTATTATGATATTGAGATGTAAGGTTTGTAACTTTGTATTCTGATAGGTATTATGATATTAATATATAAATGGTATTGTGATATTTAATAGTTATTTATGAGACATTTGTGTTCTTGACACGTGGCTGTTATTTGTTTGACATAACAAATATATATGTTAATATCGTTTTATTTATTCTGCATAAGGTTTGTATTCTAATATGTATTATAATATTAGGGGAGCTTTATTTTTAGAACCCTGTTAAGTGCGGGAACTGCGAGAACTCCTCTAAACCAATGGGATTTTTTAAAATATTAAAGGTTTTTATTTAATCTAAAGGGTATTATAGTAAAATACACTTTTTTTATATTTTGATTAAATCCCGTTTTTAAAGATCTCAAAATTTTCGAGATTTTTTTTTTCTTAACATGCATGTTTTTAGAAAGTCAAAGTGCATGTATGTTTCTTTTAAATAATGTAAGCTTACATGTGTTTTTATTGTACAATTGTTTAAACTTCAAATGAGCTTTACTTAAAAATGTAATTGCACATATGTTTTTGTGGTATATTCAATAAACTTCTTAAATAAAAACTAAAACATAAATTATATTCGTAACCTTTAAATTTATCGCAAACCAATAACATAATATAATACACAAATTTTTATATCAAATAAAATACAAATCAAATGTATTATTTTGAATACACATATACACGCCTTTTAAGAACACATTTGCACAAAACATATGTGTTAGAAGTTCATCATCAGCTTCTTTCGAACATGTGTGCACATCTTCTATTAACATATATGCACGCCTTCCAAGAACATATGTGTACTTCCAATTTCTCATCAATTTCGTTAAAACATATGTGCACGCCTTCAAATGATATATTGTCACGCCTAGAAAAAATAATAGTCAATATTAAATAATTTTAAAATAAAACTCAAGATAACATAACACAATGCACAAGCTTTAAATTAGCAAATACAAATAAACAAGAGACAAATTTTTTTATGTACGCAAAACACAAAAACATATATGTTTTATAATCTAAAACACAAAACATATATGTTTTATACCTAAACATATATGTATCTTTCCGAACATATAGGTCCTTAAAACTATTGAATCTTTTTATCTTCTACGAATTGAAACAGAAATGATCATTCATATTATTCATTTTAAACTTTTGATATGTGAGAATCTACGATGACCCTAGTAAAACAATGATTAAGTCAACTTGCGTGATGTTTATCATGTCATTCATAGAAAAGGTGATTTCAATCAAATATTAAAATACAGAGATCATGAGGTGATGATAGAAAGAACAGTCATCCTGATACAAATATATTTTCTATTTTTTTCCTTCTCATATAAGAACCTTAACAAAAATGTATTATTTATCCAAAACTGATAGAAGAACCATGGAAAGGTAAAAATCGAATTCGTAAGCCATTATTTATTTTGATAAGCCTAAAACTGATAAAAGTTCATCATCTTCCCATTCAATTAGATTAAAACTTTAAGAAACTTACCTTTTACCATAACCGAACAATATAGGCGAATAGATCGTGAAGAAGAGAAAAAAATTGAGTGGCTGCTAGGTTTTTGGGTGGCTAGGGTTGTGGAGAAGAAGATGAAACGTAAAAACTGATTTGGAAAACACATTATCTGATATTATATTGTAAATGCTCTTAATTTTGGGTGATTTAATTTTTTGATTGAAATCCCATTATTACCCTTTTAACTTTGCAAATATTGTCCTAATCTTTCTCTTAATTACATTAATAGCACATTCAATTATAGCCATTGATCAAACAATCTAATGGTTCAAATGAAGTTCTCGCAGTTCTCGCACTTAACAGGGTTCTGAAAATAAAGTTACACTATAATATTAATATATAAATGGTATTGTTATATTTAATAGTTATTATGTGTCGTAACGCACCATACATAATCACTGTTATAAACACTGTTGCTACAGTGATTTGCTACAGTAACATCAAGTGACTTTTAGTATATATATAATAATAATAAACATTCATTCTCGAACTTATCGTCTTAAACCTTTTTTAAATAAAGATGAGTAATCGTTTTATCCCATTTACTCAGGTACCTCCATCAGTTTTTGTTCATTACTTTCAAAATTTACACAGATCAACTTCTAACAGAAACCATTTCCAGCAATGTGTTGAACGTATGCCGGATATACCCTCTTCTTTAGTCAATTTGATTATGAAAGGTCTTATGAAGATGTATTACAACTTGAAGAACAAGAAATAGTTCGTTTTCAAGAAGAAACTAAGAATATTGACTCATCTAGTTCGTCTACGAGATCTATAGTAAGTGAAAGAATAATGTTGCTTGGCAAGATGGACGGGGTTTGTGCAATTTGTTTGGGAGAATACAAAGAAAATGAAATTATACGCGCTTTGATTTGTCACCATGAATTTCATGTACATTGTATAGATAAATGGTTGTTTCAAAAAAAAGTTTGTCCATTATGTAGGACTTTTGCTATGTAGTAGTATCGCAAATTTTTTTTGCTATGAACTAGATTTTATGTATTGTTGTTTTTGCATTTTTTTAATTTTTTTTAAATTAAAAAATTGAGTCATATAATTAACAAAATGGAACAATAAGTTAATTAAATGTGTAAACTTGCTACCAATATTTGGTTTTTTAGTATATAACTAAATGTGTAAAAATTAAAAAGTCTTTGTGATAATTAAAAAGTCACCTACGCATTGTCACCTACCCATTGTCAGAATGATTATTTCCATCTCTTATAGAGTTCAGATTTGATTATAATTAAGAATGTATTCATCTTGCTATGTAAAGAACAATGATGAATTTTTGCCTTATTCGAGATCGAAAGGAATTATCATTTTTAAGCTTCTTCCAAATGCTTAGTTATGTACTACATAATGTATTAGAAATGTACTTTGTTACATAATGTATGTAATTAAGATTTTTCATTTGTTATTTATTGTATTAATGATAATTTAAATGTATTGATGTAATCGAATATCATTATGTTATTTAAAGATGAGAATATTGTCAAATAGTATTTTTTTTTTATATTTATTTTAATTTTAAAATTCTTTTTTTTTAATTAATTTTGTCATATATTAATTTTAATTTATTTATGTGTTAATAAAATCTCTTAATAATAACTTTTACTTTTATCATACACATTAAAAAAAATTGTTTATTACATTTTTTATTTAACAATAAATGGCACACCTCATAAACAATCTATATAAACTTTGATATTAAAAATAAAGATTTTTTTTTTAATTTATTATACTACATATTTTTCAAAGATGACTAATCGTTGCATCTCATTTAGTTTGGTACATCCAGTAATAATTTCTAGCAATATGTTGAAATGTGATTTTAAAATTGATTGTGATTTAAATTTACTGTGATATTAAATACACTATGATATTTAAAATATGATAAGTTTATTTTTTAATTTTGTTTTATTCAGATAGTTAATGTTCACTATTTAGTTTACTGTGATATTAAACTTTACTGTGATAGTTAATGTTGAGGCAAGCATGTTTTATGTGACATTAAACTTTACTGTGATAATTTAACATTTTCTTTTAAATTATCTTAAGATTTAAGTTTACTAACATCTAGAAAATCATAGTAAAAGTTAAATTATAGTAAGATAATCAAAATTTCAACATCTAATAATATCACAACTGCTGAATAATATTTAGATATTCTTAATATCAATATCATAGTAATACTTAGAAATAATAATATATCAGAATAAGCATTAACAAAATTCACATAAATTCTCAATTTGTTTTAACATCATCTTCACAACTACTACTTCTTATGACTTAATTTTTAATAATATATTTTAATATCAATTTATCTATTATCCAAAATAATTAATATCAATGTATCAAAAATATTTTATATCAACTTTGCAAACTCATAATCACAAAACAAAAAGCATGTAAATCTTAATTCATATAACTTACATAAAGTAATACAACCAAAAATTAAATAAAAGAGATTTAACGATACCTATTTTTCATAATATATTTTTATGATTCTTACTGATCATTTAGCAGAATCGATTCATTGTACAAGCCCATGTTGAATGAACCCTCTACTCCAATAATCCCAAGATTCTTGATTTGTTGTGAACATGGGTCGTAAACATGAAGTGTTGAACATTTTCCATAGTCTTCTCGAGGTTCAAATATAGCTTCACCACTTTTTGTAAACCCCAATATTCTATAAACGTTTGCATTAATTGTGTATAGCTTTCTGAAAGAAAAATCATCTTCCATTATCCATAGACCACATCGTAGTGCTCCGTCAATCATAATGCATCCACACACAACAAGAGACTCCCTTAGTTTACAAACGGTCAATTGGAAAGGTTCAAATATTTCATTTGTTAAGCTATCTGGTAACTGTATCTCTTTGAACTCTTTTGCAATCAAATCAAATGAGATAAGCATGTTTTTGTTATAGTCACGATCATCAGCAACAATCAATTCATATGCAACCCAAAAAACAAATCTATCTAATACAACATAAGTTGAGTCATTAAATTTGATGGTTTCTCGAGGACAATTACCATTTGGAATCACATTGTTCCAAACACATGCACTTAATGAAAAAACTTCAACAACCCAAAACATAGCATTCTTAGCATATGTTAATTTCAGTACGGTAGGATCTAAAGTATCCGGGCGAATGCCAAAAGCTAAAGTAGGACAGACATTACTTTCAGTATAAGGAGCAACAATACCAATTGATTTTCGAATTGAAGGATTCGAAAAAATAACCATCCACTGTTTATAGAGTTTGTAGAAACCATACAAACACACTAAACCATGAGTTGCACCAATAATTTTTTATATAGAAATTTTTTGTTCAATGTTTTTAGAAATAACATTAGATAGAGAAACGTTAAAAAGAGTTTCATTCTTACCATCATCTAGAAAAAAAAACGTACGTTTCATTAAAAACAGAAGTATCTTCTCTGTAGCCTATGATAGAACAACTAAGCGGCTGTGGATGGCGGGTGCTATGACCAATCACAAAGTCAGAGCTCTCAATAAAAGACTTCCATTGTTTGGAAACTGATTTGAATCCAATCAATATCTTAACCTCATAAACTTTTTTGATTATTTTCATTTGGAGTTCAATCGGGATGTTGTCTGACATTTTTGAAGTTTTTTTTTCTTTTTCTTTTCTTTTTTTTTTCTAGGGTTTTTATGATACTATGAAGACGGTAGAATGAAATTGGGATTTTTTTTGTTGATTATTTTGACTTTTTGAGTTTTATCAAAATATCAATCTCTTAAAATTTTTTTTTTAATATAAATTAAATTTAATCAATAGTCATTATTATTTGTATTGCCAAAAAGAATATTCTGACATATAGTAATATTTTGCTTCTCGAGGACGCTTCTTTTTTGTCAGTGTGTTTTAAGTCAAACAAGCAAGTTTTGATTATGATTAACTTTTTTGAAATTAAATAATCTTTCAAAAAATTTAAAGTATGTTTAAAATTTTCAGTAATTGTTAAATTAATAAATAAAGTTATTTTCAGTAAATATTATAAATAAAATATCTTCAATATTATTCAAATGTTTTTTAGTTATTTTAAAATAAATTCATTTTATTAGAAAGCCCATATTTAAAATAAATTCATTTTATTAGAAAGCCCATATTTTTAATGTTAATAAACTTTTCCAAAGCCCATTATTTTTAGAAAGCCCATATTTAAAAAGCCCAAAACTTTTTAAAATGTGAATATCCTTTTAAGATAACAGTATTAAATGATGCGCTTCAAATACATGTTTGATTTCTACGACCACACCAATGCCGACATAAGACCATTTCCTTTGTTTCATGTTTGTTAAAACAACAACGACACTTTGAACACTACATGTTGTCGTTTCCTTCCTTTTTCAAGCTAGTAACTTTTGGTTTAGAGAATAATGTATTAAGAATTTTTTGTCATGCTATGTTTATATAGATGATTAAATTTCAAAATTTGTCTTCCAAGTTTTAGTTATGTTTTGATTTATATTGTTTAACCATCTCCATAACTAGGGGTGTTCATCGGTTCGGTTATCAATTTGTTCGGTTAGTTTAGTTCCATTAGTTCGGTTAAACCGAACCAAACCATATTCAAATTCGGTTTTCGGTTCGGTTCGGTTCGGTTGATTCCTAGTTTGGTTCGGTTCGATTCTTTGGTTGACCCAAATAACCTTAATTCACTATTTATTTTTAAAAAATTAATAATTACACATATATTTAACAAGAAAAATATTATTTAGCCTAAAAAAGACAACGTTTTTGTGTTTGACTCGTTGACTACATGTACAATTTGCATATACAATCTCAGACCATCATTACCATCAATAACTTTTCACTTGGCTCTATAACCAACTTGTCTCTCCGATTATCAGTTGTCATATCAATGAACCGTCAAAAAATTGAAAGGTTAGAATACCCAATTTTTTTTCTCTAAAAATTATCCGAATCTACTTGCAATATGTAAATCTTGTTGATCTCATATTTATAGAATACTTTGCTAATGATAAGATTACTTGCATGATATAGTATGTTTGCTAATGATAAGATTACTTGATAATGGTAATCTATTGATCAAACTTGGTATTCTATTTGTTAAAGATTAAATAAGTGAGTAATACATGTTTGAAAACAGAGATGATCTGTTAGATTAGGTTTTATTTGAATAAATGAAGCCTTTTAATATAACTTATATTGCATTAGGTATTGATCAAAATAATGTTTTTGTTTTATTTTGTGAAAAAAAATTGTTTGGATAAAATATTGAAAGATGGGTTGTTAGTTTAGTTTCCTGAATGTAGAGTGTTCTATTTACATATATAATTGTTTTGAATCATCAACAATCACATAAATACAGCACCATAAGCCAAAACGAACTTAGGTAAACTGAGACGAATGTGATTGTGAGTTTCATTGATTGAAAAGATCAATGTGTTTGCCAAAAAAAAATTAGATAATTGGTCTACATGCTGATTTCTGTGGCATTTAACGTTTATGATTATCAAGAATACATCATGTAGTTGTTTTAGTTAGTTTTAGTCATAGATAACAGCTTTGCCATTTGGTATATGCATATTGTACGGTTACATATGCGATGTTTATTGTAGAAGGTTCAAGTAAGAGATGAAATGTGGTTGTTTGTTTAACAACATTAAAACGTACATTACATTAACATTTGAAATTATTTAAAGTGGTACATTGTATACTTCAGTAATTATATGTTGTCGAATTTGTAAACATCATCAGTATATTTCATTCAATGGATTTATATTACAGGTACATAAAAAAACAAACAAATGGATCAACAATTCCTTTTCAGATTCGACTTAGAAAGTAACGCAGCTTCCCAGGTAGACAATGCATATTAGCTCACATATATTTTTTTATTTTGGATGTTCATATTTCGTTTATTTTTTAGTTACTTTTTTGTCTTTTTAATATAATCAATATCGCAATATAATATGATAGCAAATTATTATTCAATTGTGTGTAGACTTTACCAAATGTGTTCAAGGAACACTTCTACAATGGAGAAAAATACATTTTCATCCATGGCAATAACAGGTACAGGTACATATGTTTAGTAAGGGATGATGGAAGCAAGGTTGATTTGTATGGCGATGAATGGGCTAAATTTATGGAGGACAACGTCCCTTCACTTGTTAGAACTTTGCACTTTGTGAAAAAGGCGGATAACACATTTTACGTAACAGGTTATGATGATCAGGGTATCGAAGGTCCAGGTTACGAAAGACGTGATGTGGGAAACAGGGTGAGTAGGTGCCTGGTTAGGCGCACAACTGATGAACAGGTATTTTTTTTGTTATATCATCGTTTAAAATATACATATAAGCTTAATGGCATTAAAAAAAAACTAAATATATACTTTATATTGTAGATTCTACCGGGAGATTTCTTGCAGGACATATGGAAAAACACATTCAAAATTTACGCAAATGGAATGAGTTACAAAGTGAAACATGAAAGGGTACAACTTGATCCGCAAAGTGTTGTAAGGTCAAACTGATTGTTCGGTAAAAGATGGGACAAACTCGTTGCTGATTTGGAAATTGCTAGGGGACAGATGATGGTTTTTACAAATTTGGAAAACAACAAACTGAATCTTGCCAAATTCTTAGCTAATGGAACGTGCATTCATGAAGAAACTATTCTACCAACGATGTTGAGGTTACCTTCTCGTCCCATACCACCATATGCCATCGAAGGAAAATCTATGTTCATATTTATATTGTCCACTATAATAGCAAGAATACAAATAAATCCATCAATAAGAAGTTAAGTATTGTTATTAATTGTTAATCGCAGACAAGAGAGCGAAACACTCATGCTTATGGAAAGGACATACCAGTCACAACAATGAAGATGATGTGTTCTATGCTGAACTAACTGCATCTGTTTGCGTCTTTTACCATTTGGTAAGTATATAGAAATAGTTATAAAATAATTGTTGTATGTTTAAGATAAATTTTTTTAAGTTTGTTATTTAACGACTATAACCAACTGTATATATGGATGTTAGACAATACTAGTTGATTACAGCTCCTCACACTCTATGCACACATACCAAAAGGCAATACTTGTTATTATGGATGAGAGGTTTCCAATGAAAGTAAAAACAATTCCTGATAGAAGCAGACCATTAAGGTTTAAGCATGTGAAAATTACTGGCAACTGGGGGCATTTGCAGGTTTTTGCAGATTCAAGGAAGGAAAGATGATGCGTCTAAAGCTTGTTAACACAATTGTTGAAGTGGTTGAAGGAGAAGAAGTTAAAGTCGCAGAATTCCATGTCTGTTAATCATGATATGGAAAAAGTTTGTTTCATTTTGCAACTATCTATAACTGAACTTTATGTGTGTTAATTATGAAGTGTGGATGTTTAGGAATCTAAGACTTTGGTAAATTAGGAATCTAAGACTTTGGAAAATTAGGTCATAATTATGAAGTGTGTTAATCTAAGACTTTGGTAAATTAAGTGAACTTTGTTATGTTTATTTATGTAATGATGACAGTTAGGATAATAATAATAACAATAATACTAAGAAATATTATTTAAAATATGATAATATGATAATTTAACAAATGAATTATTTAAAATGAATTCTTAAACATTTCAATTAAATTGTTTAATTGTTCAACAATAAAATAAATACATAATAAGATAACCCAAATCATGAATCTAATAACTTAACTTCATTTTTTAATGGACAATTTCTGGCATCATGATGACCAACTTTTCCACAAACACTACACTTCCTTTCACGATCATTTGCCATATCAACTTCTGATCTCTCTGCAATGTTTGATGCCATTACATTTTCACTAATTGAACAGTTTTTTTCCATTTGATATCTGCATCAAAGATAAATATAAAAAAATAAACATTATAATTGAATAAACTTATTTATTTTAATTAGAATTTAATTACCTGTTATAATTTTTAGATAAAGATAACAATTGACAAGTAAGCTAGGTTAAAATTTTATATTCTGCATATTCTGTTCTATAAAGCCCAAAATAGATTTTCTTAAAAAAAAACACACAATAGAATATGAACTTATGCAAGCCCAAATTTTTTTATTAGCACAACTATGCGAAATGTAAATTTTTGTGAATACTTTTCAATATATAAAATTTATTTGTAGAAGTTTTTGTTTTTTTATTGTTGCTTTGTGTTGTTTTAAAATATTTGAACTTTTTATTTTGTTTCTGTTAGTTGAATAACCTTGTTTATTTTTTTATTTATGTATGCTTGTGTTTTAAAAGTGGAAATTCAACAGCTCGTAAACTGTAGATATGTGTAAATCACAACATCCTACAATTAGTGATTTTTTAAAACAATACCGTTACGACTAAAACACATACCTTATAACCATTTTCTAAGTCATATACCGAATCAATCAACTCTCTATTCAAATAAAACATGAACCACATTGATAAATATGTATTCGTATAATTCAAATTCAGATACATAAACACACTTCAACTGTTCTTATATTTTAAACTATTAACTAATATGAAATTAAGTAATATGATATTAACTTCTCAGGCAAGTATAATTTTCGCTAAAGAAATCTTAATAATCAACATTAACCAATATATACATACCATTGATGATACAGATTCATTGAATAAAACTCATACTCTTTTACATTATCAAAATGCACTAATGTTTATCTGCAAAATTACACAATTTCAGATTAAAATGGAAATGAACTTTCTCAAGGCTTTTTCATTTCTTTTCCTTTACCTTTCCAAGAAGACATAAATCTCATATCAATGAACCTTTGGGTTTTTGCTTTTAAACGACGTTGTTTTTCTTCTGGACTAAAACTCAAAAATTCAATTGATTCAGAAATTATTATTTTTCTATGTATATTATAATCGGAAAGAAGAATTTTAGCTGCATATTTTTTTTCTCAAAGTCTTGATTTGGCCTTGTTGTTCTACACCTTCATTTTTGAATCCTGCGTTCCACTCTTCAACTCTTTGTCTATAGAATGTCTCCATATGTCTCATTGCAAAAATTGCACAATCATGTTCATTTCTTCTTGTTCTCCAAGGCATTTTCAATATACTAGGCTTACAGAGTCTCATGATTTGAAATTTTGGATGATCTCTCTTTTCCAAATACTCACAGAAAAAGTTTGTCTGAAAAAAATTAATACAACAATGTTAATGAATATTAAATTTTACTTCATTGAAATTTTGAAATTAAATGATTTAACGTTCTGGGAAAAATTGTAAACACAAATTCTTACCAGAACTACAGGGTATCGAAGGTCCAGGTTACGAAATTAAATGACTGAACGTTTTTGGAAAAAATTGTAAACATGAATTCTTACCAGAACTAGCGGCAGAGTTCTATATATTCTCTTTATCAGATATATTTCAGAAATTTTAGAAGCTTCATAAACAACTTCCATATCTGTTATTCTGTTATCGATAATCTAAATCTTCAGATTCTTTAGATCGAAACAAACAATTTAGTAATGTGAATCCCGAAGAATATTGAAAAAGACCTGTGTTGATATTCAAAAAAATAAGCCATTGAAACTTATTTTTATACATAATCAGTTATTCCATATTATTATAACTACCATAAGCACATTTTTAAATAAGTAACTTACCAAATCCACACTAACTAAATTAGCTACAGATTCATCTTCAAGGCATGCAGTTAAAAACTGAGCTTCTTGAAAACTTGCAAATCTTTCATCTCTTGTTATATTTTCATCAGTCATAGATAGAGGCTGATATCATAAAATAAAATTAATACAAAATATTTATTTTTAAATACTATTTTGTTATTAAAAAAAACATACCGTAACCTGCGTATTGCAATACAATTTTGATTGTTTAGAGTTAGATCTTCTGAATTCTTCATAATTAATTAAGATACACCACATATATATTATATCAGAATATATCCATTATTCATAATAGAACGATTCAAACTTTGTACGTTCTACTCCAAAACCACTATCTTGAAACTGGAAAATAATGTCCCTATAAATATTTATTAAAAGTATCAAATTACAATAAGAATAAAAAAATAAAATAAATAAAATAAATAATAATAATGTTTAAAACTTACATAGGATTTTTGCTCATACTGAATAGTGCATTGGTTGCATTAAATTCTTCTGTCGATGCTTGAATTTCGTTTGTTTCTTTAATGGTTTGATTTTGTTCAGGAGGTGTTAAAAGAGAAACAATATCTATTTTATTGGGTTTAGATTTTTCTTCTGGAGGAGTCAAATTGACTTTTTCTAACGACTTACATAGTGTTACTTCTTCAACAGGATGTGAAGGGAAATCAAAACCCAAATCAAAAGAGGGGATTTTGTTAAAAGTTTGCCTTTCTTTTTCAATAATATTTGATTCACATTTTGTAAAATCAAATTTCCTTTCATGATGACGCAAATTAACTTTGTATTTTAAGTTTCCCTCATTTTTCAAAAAAACTGATTCAGATCTAGAAGTTTCGATTATTGAACATTCTGGATTAAGCTTTGCTCGTTTTGCGGTGTTTATTACACGATCCCATTCATCTTTTAAAGCTTCAACTTCTTTTGAATTCGGAAAGTTCAACAATCCTTTTTTTATAGAATGCTTCATTTCTTTGATCAATGATTCCAACATAAACAAATTATTCTTCGTTTTGCGAATGAAACCCTGTTTAATTTTCATTAAAATATTAGCTTAATTTTGTTAATTCATTTTAGTTGCAAGATAAAATTTTATAAAAAAATTTGAAAAAAAACTATACCTTTTCGTCATCAACTTTCTTTAATAGAATTTTTTTCTCTTCAGAGATTATTTCTTTAAACACCTGTAAGTTTTATAAAACGAGTCAAATATTCTAGATATATCAGTACAAATTCATAAGTTTACCTATATTGATAATCTAATCATTAATAATTTTTTTTTTAAAACAAATTCATACTATTATTAGATAAAATGATAAACAAACGTACCAGTTTGTTGCATTCTAATGTAACATTTTGACCTTTTTCACCAGAAGCTTTTTTTGTTTGTTTTAATTGAACTGCATCTAGTTTCTCTGCGTTTTCCAGCTCCCCCTGAAAGCAACTAGACAAATAATGAAATATATGAAATAAGTTTAATTTTGATTAAACCAACTGATTTGGTAAGAAAGAATAACTTTAAATCAACAGGTTTAGCTGTAACATTTAATACGTCTTTAACAGACTTATTTTATATTATTGTTTAAATTCTTACGCATTATACATCATCTAAAACAACTTATTTATTCTCATATTGATTAACAATTGCTATATTAGTATAAATTCATAAGTTAAACTGATATATAATCTAGTCATTAATATTTTTTTTTCTTTTTAAAACAAATTCATACTATTAACAGATAAAATGTGAAAGAAACATACCAGTTTGTTGCACTCTGATGTTACATTTTGACCTTTTTCAGTAGAGGCTTGTTTTACTTGTTTAACTGGAATTGCATTTAATTTCTCTGCTTTTTCCAGCTTCCCCTGAAAGCAATTACACAACTTATGAAATATATGGAATAAGTGTTTGTTTTGATTAAACCGACGTTGTTTTTCTTCTGGACTAAAACTCAAAAATTCAATTGATTCAGAAATTATTTTTTTTCTATGTATATTATAATCGGAAAGAAGAAATTTAGCTGCATATTTTTTTTTTCTCAAAGTCTTGATTTGGCCTTGTTGTTCTACACCTTCATTTTTGAATCCTGAGTTCCATTCTTCAACTCTTTGTCCATAGAATGTCTCCATATGTCTCATTGCAAAAATTGCACAATCATGTTCATTTCTTCTTGTTCTCCAAGGCATTTTCAATATACTAGGCTTACAGAGTCTCATGATTTGAAATTTTGGATGATCTCTCCTTTTCAAATACTCACAGAAAAAGTTTGTCTGAAAAAAATTAATACAACAATGTTAATGAATATTAAATTTTACTTCATTGAAAATTTGAAATTAAATGATTTAACGTTCTGGGAAAAATTGTAAACACGAATTCTTACCAGAACTACAGGGTATCGAAGGTCCAGGTTACGAAATTAAATGACTGAACGTTTTTGGAAAAAAATTGAAAACATGAATTCTTACCAGAACTAGCGGCAGAGTTCCATATATTCTCTTTATCAGATCTATTTCAGAAATTTTAGAAGCTTCATAAACAACTTCCATATCTGTTATTCTGTTATCGATAATCTCAATCTTCAGATTCTTTAGATCGAAACAAACAATTTAGTAATGTGAATCCCGAAGAATATTGAAAAAGACATGTGTTGATATTAAAAAAAATAAGCAATTGAAACTTATATTTATACATAATCAATTATTCCATATTATTATAACTACCATAAGCGCATTTTTAAATAAGTAACTTACCAAATCCACACTAACTAAATTAGCTACAGATTCATCTTCAAGGCATGCAGCTAAAAACTGAGCTTCTTGAAAACTTGCAAATCTTTCATCTCTTGTTATATTTTCATCAGTCATAGATAGAGGCTGATATCATAAAATAAAATTAATACAAAATATTTATTTTTAAATACTACTACCCCCGTCCCATTTAAAGTGTCCACTTTCATAATGCACAAAGTTTTAGGAGATTCCACTAACTAAACTCTCCACCAATCAAATATTACTTTTACCCACTAAACTCTCATCTTATTGGTTAGAAGGTACAAGTGGACACTTTAAATGGGACATGCAAAGATTCCATTGTGGACACCTTAAATGGGACGGAGGGAGTATTTTGTTATTAAAAAAACATAAAAAACATACCGTAACCTGCGTATTGCAATACAATTTTGATTGTTTAGAGTTAGATCTTCTGAATTCTTCATAACTAAGTAAGATACACCACATATATATTATATCAGAATATATCCATTGTTCATAATAGAACGATTCAAACTTTGTACATTCTACTCCAAAACCACTATCTTGAAACTGGAAAATAATGTCCCTATAAATATTTATTAAGAGTATCAAATTACAATAAGAATAATAAAATAAAATAAATAATAATAATATTTAAAACTTACATAGGATTTTTGCTCATACTGAATAGTGCACTGGCTGCATTAAATTCTTCAGTCGATGCTTGAATTTCATTTATTTCTTTAATGGTTTGATTTTCTTCGGGAGGTGTTAAAAGAGAAACAATTTCTATTTTATTGGGTTTAGATTTTTCTTCTGGAGGAGTCAAATTGACTTTTTCTAACGACTTACATAGTGTTACTTCTTCAACAGGATGTGAAGGGAAATCAAAACCCAAATCAAAAAAGGGGATTTCGTTAAAAGTTTGCCTTTCTTTTTCAATAATATTTTATTCACATTTTGTAAAATCAAATTTCCTTTCTTGATGACGCAAATTAACTTTGTTTTTTAAATTTCCCTCATTTTTCAAAAAAACTGATTCAGATCTAGAAGTTTCGATTTTTGAACATTCTGGATTAAGCTTTGCTCGTTTTGCGGTGTTTATTACACGATCCATTCATCTTTTAAAGCTTCAACTTCTTTTGAATTTGGAAAGTTCAACAATCCTTTTTTTATAGAATGCTTCATTTCTTTGATCAATGATTCCAACATAAACAAATTATTCTTCGTTTTGTGAATGAAACCCTGTTTAATTTTCATTAAAATATTAGCTTAATTTTGTTAATTCATTTTAGTTGCAAGAAAAAATTTTATAAAAAAATTTGAAAAAAAGCTATACCTTTTCGTCATCAACTTTCTTTAATAGAACTTTTTTCTCTTCAGAGATTATTTCTTTAAACACCTGTAAGTTTTATAAAACGAGTCAAATATTCTAGATATATCAGTACAAATTCATAAGTTTACCTATATTGATAATCTAATCATTATTAATTTTCTTTTTTTAAAACAAATTCATACTATTATCAGATAAAATGATAAACAAACGTATCAGTTTGTTGCATTCTAATGTAACATTTTGACCTTTTTCACCAGAAGTTTTTTTTGTTTGTTTTAATTGAACTGCATCTAGTTTCTCTGAGTTTTCCAGCTCCCCCTGAAAGCAACTAGACAAATAATGAAATATATGAAATAAGTTTAATTTTGATTAAACCAACTGATTTGGTAAGAAAGAATAACTTTAAATCAACAGGTTTAGCTGTAACATTTAATACGTCTTTAACAGACTTATTTTATATTATTAGCAATAATATTATTGTTTAAATTCTTACGCATTATACATCATCTAAAACAACTTATTTATTCTCATATTGATTAACAATTGCTATATCAGTACAAATTCATAAGTTAAACTAATATATAATCTAGTCATTAATAAATTTTTTTCTTTTTAAAACAAATTCATACTATTAACAGATAAAATGTGAAGGAAACATACCAGTTTGTTGCACTCTGATGTCA